>JACCGJ010019194.1:0-10970 GCA_013407085.1 Atriophallophorus winterbourni | reverse complement strand
CACTAAATTTGTTGCTCTGTGAGAGATTTTATCGAAGATAGCAATGTCTTTTCGCAGCCAAGGAGCCAAGACCTCTACCGCATACTCCATCGTAGGGCGAAGGTAGACAATCATTATTCTTGGTAACGTTACCAGAGAGAATCTTCCAAATAATCCTCGAAAGATACCCAACAATCTGTTTGCCCGTCGTTATACGTCCTGGCAGTGCGCTGTGCTCTTCAGGTTCCCGCTAATCCACACTCCAAGATCTTTTTCTAACGAGCTCCATGCTAGGTTTTTATTTCCCAATCGATATGTCCAAGGAACATTCTTGCCAAGATGAAGCATCTTACATTTCTGTATTTTGAATGACATGTCATTTATGACCGCCCAAATCAACACGCTGTCCAAATCCATTTGAAGTTTCTCACAATCTTCTGCAGAACTTATTAGCGTCCAAATTTTCATGTCATCCGCGAACAGGACGATTTTGGACGATATGAAGGGGTAAATCATTTATGTACAGCAGGAAGATGAGCGGGCCTAGCACAGATCCTTGTGGGACTCCACTGGTGGTTTTGAACGTTTGGAATAGCGCTCCGTTAACTTTAACTTGGGCTTTGCGATCTGACAGATAGTCGCACAACCATGAGAGGTATGGATCACATATTCCTAAACGCATCAGTTTTCAAAGAAACAAATGATGATTGACTGTTTCGAAAGCTTTCGAAATGTCTAGGTAACAGACGTGGATGCAAGAACTTCTATCCAACTCCTTTCTCCAGTCGTCTAACGCTATGAGGAGATTCGTTAGACAAGAGCGATGAGATCGAAATCCATGCTGCGCTGGCGAAAACAAATTCTGCTATTCAAAGTGTGCAACCATTCTTTTCGAGACTATACGTTCCAGGACCTTAGCAATAACAGGTTAAAGTGTGACGGGACGATAATTTGCAGCGTCAGATTGGCAACCGCCTTCGAAGATAGGTGTTATCACGCCGGACTTCCAATCTTTCTGTACAACTCCCTTAAGCAACGAATAGTTAAACAGGCTGGAGAGCGTTTCAAAAAAAAATTGACGGTGACAGAACCCGAGCACATCCGGTGTGATGCCATCCGCTCCTGGGGATTTTCTTACATTTATTTTGAGCAAATGACTTGCAACGATCATGTGATTTATCGAAATATCGCACAGTGTTTCGATTCATGTTTCGATTGAATACTCAAAACTTTCCACTAAAACCTTTGGCATGAACACTTTAGAGTAGTAAATTGCCAGAGCATCTGCGGTTTCCCATTCTGGATGGGAAAAATACCTGGTTTGACTTTCGCTTTCGCGTACAGGTTGCCCAGGATAGACAGATGGAAAATGTAACAATACGTTTTTTGGTTTTATTTAGTTTTTTGATCAGTTCAGTTCAGTTCAGTAAAGTTGCACAGGACTGTAAGTGGCAAACATGCCAATGGAGCATCCAGAAACGCTTATTTCGTGGATAAACGCCTGCACGAGAAGCAACCACCACTGTCAAAGCGTTTTTTCTTATTGTGCTTTGGATATCCTCGACGATCGCCACGCGAAGAGATTATCCGGGTTGTATTTAGGAAGCACCTCGTTATGAAGGATGTTGGAAAAATAAAAATAAATTTATCTTCACCAGTACGTCGAGAGGTCAGATAAAGCAGAGTTGTGTATATAAAAAACATAACTCTAGCATTTACTCACTTACCAGACAACGCTAAAAACGGCGGACTTACTAATCTTGCATATAAAATAGGGGGAGAATTTCAGGTAAGAGCTTACCCAGATGCAATCCAACCCCTGTTTAAATCTCGCGACACAACTGCAGAATATAAGTTCTTACGGAAGCCAGTTCCAGAAATTTATCACCCTGAGGCTGAAAACGTTTTTCCGGGAATCTAGTCTACATCGCTCCTTAGCAAGTTTGAGTGCATGTCCGCGAGTGCCCAGCTCGGTCACCCTCACCTAATTTGACCGTTTTACCAGGAGGCCCAAATCCATTCTGCTACACAACTGCTCTTTTGAGAGAGTTGCGCACGCTTTATTCGAACCCCGGGTGGCATAGTTCAGTTCTCCGGATATTTTTTCAACGGACCGAGGTTTCGTTTCCGATAACGCCTTTAGTAATTTGCTTGCTACTCTATGTTGCCAAAATCACTAAACCACTGCCCACCACATTGTGTGAATGGCATGGTGGAACGGTTGCACAGGTAACTCACGCTAATGGCGCACGGAGGTACTGACTGTACTGAAGTCCAACCGATCATCCTCCTAGGTTTAAAATCAACCTTTAAACCCCCCTCTTAAGTCATCCCTACCGATTTGATATTCAGCCGCTGTACCATCGGTGAATATGTCGCCTTTTCTAGGCAATCACTATTCTGGGTATAGATGAAATAATTCTATGCTCAGTCACAATAATACATCATCTTTTTGTACAATTTTACTAACTTTAGATGGAAAAGTAACTTGCGTGCACGCATAAACCGCTATCGATTTATCCTCAGCGAAGTACATGCTTCATGTCGTATCTAAATTCATTGTACCATTTGTATATTGACATTCGTACTTTGTTTATATCGATTATTACTTTCTTGTACTACCGGGCATGTGTCAGTTGTTTGTGGACTTGCGATTTCCGTTGTATACTGATGGCTAACTGCTCCGAGTTTCAGCCCTCCCGAAAGTCTTCGGGAATTAAATAGTCTCGTGAAGTTCTGAATTGGACGTAAAAATTGGCAGAATACACGCACCCTGACTATCCGTGAGTTCTATCCTACTTCATGTTAACTCATTCTCTACCAAGTGTAATACAACATCACTATACTGTGCACAGATTAATTTCAAATAGTCTGCCGAAATGAAAACTGTCCCTACAACAGGGAGCCTGGTGTTCAATAAAAATTACGAAATGAAGAGATTCGAGTTATTTCCTTGTTAAGTTGGCTTTCTTTTTTCTGTGTAGCTTCTCAGTTTGCACCAATGGCGTTTCCTTTAAACTTATCCTATATTTTTTCTACATGAATCATCCGAACTTGCGAATGCATATTGTTTTGCTCTGATACTTTTGAACATTATTCGCCCCTCACTAATTCTATCTAGATAATTATTACACCATTCGATTTCACTTGAAGAGATCTATTAGACTCTATCATATTTAGTGTCATGTGATCAATATTTCGAATGTTATTATTTTACACATAACTGTGGAAGTGTTTTGCGCGTGCACAATTTGTTTTTGCTGTTTTGAATAGTTAGGCACCGCTATCTTTCTGATGGTCTCCTTCTGCTTTATTTAACAAGCCGTGTTTCTTTTGAGTAAGATCAATTCTACGGTAACCACGACTATTTTACTTAATAATTTGCATCCAATACATTGTGATACGTTTCCAAACGAACCACGCAAAATCATCTATAAACCGTTTATCGACTGATACGTTCCCTGGTGTTTTCGTGGAAACTATCAAAACCATCCTTACCATTTTACCACTGTTTCAAGGCTCTATAAACCCGATCTTACTGTCTCCAACTGATGACGGTAAACAGCCAGAAAGCGGTAGTAGTGTGTAAGGGATAAGGATGCGAGCACCACAATATAACTATCTAAACTTACATTCAACTATCAGAAGAACTTGATCTCAACTGCCATCGTATGTCAGGACCCAAGAAAACTACGCCTGGTTTATGTAAAAATTTTAAAAAGTGTGTAAGTGTGGAAACGAAAGTGGTTATGTGTCATATGTGCTCTCCTGTGATACACACTAATTGCGAAAATGTCTTGATTTAAGACGCAGTTGTCTGTATTAATAATGCTTAACTTCCAGGTGTCTGTTATGTGTGCAGCGTCTATAGAACAAAATCGTTAAATGGCGCCGACACCAATGTATCACAATCAAGAAACCTAGAAGATTGAATCAAATACTTAGAAAAAATTCTTAATATCCGAGAAATTATTGAAGTCGATAGTAATTGCCCACAATAACTCTGTAAAAAATGAAACCAACCTAAACCTAACGCTACATCCCGTACCTCCACAGGATGCTCCGTTACGTAAAGAGAATTTGCGGGAGGCTGAACAGCTTATTGATGCAAACGCTAGTAAGCCTAAAACGTTGAAGAGGCGTCTACTGACTCTCCATCAACAGAATTCCTCTACCTACAAAAATAATATTTAAATAAAAACAAATTTGATGAATCTCGGTGTAATCTGCACCAATGTGCCGGAGACATACTGGACACTTTTCTCAAATTGAAGAACTCACGACATTGGACAATGGTACCAGCTGTGTTCAATGATGTGTATGAGATTGATACTGCCTGATTGAATAACACGCCTAAGTCAGCACCCAAATTCTCTTCATCTTGACAAACCGCGGTTATTGAGGATAACTTTTAAAATCCAAAAAAAGATGAGAGACGTTCTGCTAAGCTCTTAATTGCTCCGCACATGTACGCAGACTAAATGTAGCATACACGCTGATATTCCGTGGTGGGAGAGAAAAGGTAAGTTGAACAATGGAGATAAATCTGACAAACACAGTGTGGTGTTTTCTTGGTGTTCCGGAACACACTAACACTGCTTCAAGTAGTGAAATACAGCACCACAATTACAAACAGTGGCTCTTCCAACTTCCAACCGGAAACCCTCAACCTACATGAGTTTTGAGTTTGGGAAATATCTAATCTCGAAAATTCAATCGAGGTGAGCTCCGAATTTTTCCTCAGGAACTCGAGAAATACCATCGAATTTAAACTAAGAAGCAGAAGTTCTAAGTGGTTAAAGTTACGAAACATCAATTGGCGACAACATCGGCAAAACGCATCACCTGGTAAACCTTCCATTCACTGTGATAAAAAGTAAACAAATTTGTCATCCAAGACAAGTACTTCCAAGAACGGATATCACGCATGATGGAGCTTAACCACAAAATAGTTCATCGTTCAGTTAACGATCAAGCTACGGGGAAACCTGGAGTTGCGTCCGTAAACACATCAGCTGAAACAAGAACAGCTGCATCAGAAACTGCTGAAGCTGTGACCACGTTTTATTCATCTGTATTCAACCCGAGAGAAGATGCAATAAACATCTCAAAACAAACAATTTCAACCACAGTTGCCATGAGTGAAATAAATATCACTTCGAAACGGTAAACGGAAGATCTCCTGGGGCGGATGGAATAACCCTGATAATATTGAAGCAATGTGCGAATTTGACATACCTGTTCAAACAAACACCTAGAAATAGAGTGATTCCTACAGAATGGAAACTCGGAAACTCTCCTTTTTATAAATGTGAAAATTGCTCCGATTTTGCGAATTACCGAACCGTTACCCTCAAAATTACTTAAGCGCCTCATTGTTGACGATCTAATGAAACATTTCGAAAATAATCAGTTGCTTTCGAGGAAACAGACGGAATTATTTCTGTTTATCTAATTTACTTATCACGCTGGATGATTGGATAACATTGGTAGATAAAGGGTTAGTAATACACGCCTGGAACTTAGATATCTCAAAAGCATTCGACCATGTTGACCATTTCCTACTAGTGCAGAAGCTTGAAAGGCTTGGCATCACTGGAAAGTTGTTGAATTGGCTAAATGACTCTCTAACAAATCGCACTAACCAAGTACGTGTTGATGGTGCATTATCCAAACCAATCGCAGCAACTAGCGGATTTCCCCAAGGTTCAGTCCGTGGTCCGATCCTCATTCTGGTTTATATCAATGAAGTACCCTAAATTGTTCGATGCAACATTTTGTTATTTGCGGACGACATAAATATTTGGTGCAGCATTTGTAGCCCAGATTACTTTCTGCTATTACAAAAAGATCTTGATACGCTTCACAGATGACCTTTGAAAAACAAACTGCCGTTTAAATTCAACAAATGTAAGATCAAGAATGTTCGGAATCGAGTAGAGTTCACATATCACATAGGTTCGCATGTCCTTGAAAATTGCAGTGAAGATAAAGATTTGGGTATCTGGATATGCTCCAGTTAAAAACATCCCTTCAAACTAACAGTGTCTTTAAAAAAGCAACACGTTTCCAGAATCTAAAAAAATAGGTATTTGGGAAATTTTTGCATACTATATTCCCAAGGATCATGAATATATATTTAACACATGTTATGAAATAAGATTTGCAGTCACGGTCTCTGTTGCTCAAGAAGGGTGTTGAACTTATGCAGCGAATTTATCACCTCTCAAAAAACTTGTCCTCAGCATCCGAAACAAGACATTTTAAGAAAAGAAAGCTCAACTAAGTCTGTTTGACTTTCCCTGTCGACGAATCAGAGTAGACCTTATCTTACTTTACAAAACATTCCATACCTCTTACATGATTTATTTACGCAAAGGGATACGAGAAATTATTGAACCCATGTGCTGGTCATACCCCTTTCCCGCCTGAAATGTAGAATGTATTTCTACTCTGTCCGTGTCTGTTTTACTTGGAACAGTTTCCTTTTACGGTTGCACACTCCACTAGCTTGCATGAATTTAAAACGAAATTAGACGAATTTTTATTGAATTATTCATTTCCCGAACACTTATATACTGCGTAATCTAATTCTTTGTCTTGTTCAAAGACATACTTTTCGATTTTTACCATTCTATGGTTGTTCTTGAGCTTGCTGCTTTTACGACCATTAACAACCTTGAATTAACTTCAGCGATCGCGAGCTATCTATAGCAAACATGATCATGTTTCGGAGAGACCGCTTCTGAACAGGTTGTGCAGTACGGTAGTTACTGACACTGAACTCGATCTGGAAGATAGCATATGGTGTAACTTCAAGCTCGAATCAGGCGACAGTTGCATCCTTGAGGTAGTTTACCTTCTACCACCATCATTGGATGTGCATAACGAAAATCTCTTGAAAGTAATGCACTAAGTTGGAAAGAACAGCGCAATTTTCAATTATTGATTATGGGAGACTTCAACCTCCTCAACTATATAACCGAGTTGATCATCCACCCTGATCACTAGACTACACATTTTGCGAGCTGTTCGGTTACATCTCCTTGTATAACCATGTTTTCGAATATACACGACAACGAACTTTGCAACAGACATGTGTTCTATACATAGTCTTAACCTCTGAAGCTATAGCCGTTGAAGATGTTCACGATCACGTAGGCTGGATCGAAGCAATCACCTCGTTCTGTTCTTTCAATACGTGTGCAACGCCAGGAGAATTCTAGAGCAAACAAAATGAAATAGGAAAATGGATTACATATATTTGATGAAAACAACATGGGCTTTCGATGAACATAATATAAATTTCAGTGATCCGGACTCGCATTGCACAACCCTGACAGATTACATCATCAACATGATACATTTAAATTCTAAATATGTCACGAAACATAGTAGCAGAGAAACCCACTTCAGACAAAGCGAAATCGACCTGTTCAAACTTTCGCGAATTGCGGAATCAAGTCACAAATGTCATCCGGAAAGATATTCAACATCACCAGCTTCAGCTAGCAGTACAACTGCAGGGAAATACCAAACTGCTTTCTCGAACCGTTAACTACACTACGCAGTTGGTGTTTTTTCGATCATGACAGATAGCGGACTAACTGATTCTGTCCTGGAAACCACTAACACTATCACCAGTTTTTATTCACGAGTTTTCACCCACAATGTTGCATTACTACCATCGGAATTGTCAACACCAATTTTGCCAGAGACTACAAGCGATATATCTATCAATTCTGAAATAGTGCAGTAACACCTACGCGGGCAGGGTCACTGGGAGCTGACGAAATCAGACCTGCAATTCTAAAGTTATGCGGTAGTCAATTGTGAAAACCACTTTGTGATTTATTTAATCACTCGAAGAAGGAGGGTGTTGTACCGATTGACTAGAAGAAATGGATCATAACACCCATCTACAAAGGTGGAACTCGTTCTGGCCTAGAAAATTACCGCCCTCCCACAAATCTCATAAGTTATGGAGTGAATTGTCTGCAAAAGAATTGCGAGACATCTCGAAACAGAAAACTTGTTGACAAGACTGCAACATGGATTTCGGAAGTCTCGTTCTTGCTTTACTAACATACTGGAGACAATGGATGCTGAGCGCAGGCAGTGGATGAGGTTGGTTGCGTGCATGCGTGTTACTTGAAAATATCAAAGGCGTTAGATCGCGTAGACAATTCTATACTCCTGAGCAAGCTGCAGGATGTTGGTATTAATGGGTGCCTTCTGACCTGGCTGAGGAGTTAACTTTTTATCACAAGACAACTGTACGTAGTAATTCCACCCAACATCCCGTTTATATAACTTAATTGAGCAGCTTCACACGACATTTTTCCCCACGAATATTTTTATATCATACCTAGACCATACATGACATACGTTCTTTCTAACTAGACTTAGTGTCAATCTTCAGAATATATATATATATATATATATATTCTTATACCAATATCCTATGGTGTTGTACAGCTACAACCATTTGATACCATAAATGCCGCAATCTTGACGCTTGAATCAGGGTAGTTTACAAATTCTATTTTCCAATATATATCAACAATGTGCAAAACTACATAAAACTGCCAAGCTCTCAATCCTTTCAAATAATATAAGCAGGTTTCAATTTTTGTGTTATAAAGGCGTTCTATTCTCTTGAGGACAATCTTTATACTCTTAAAAACTGGAACTCGCAGTGTTGGGTTTGTATTCTCGTCTTCAAAGAAACTTCATTGGTATACGCCGCTCGTTACCTTTTGGTGGAATCATTGACAATATCAAACAAAATGAAAGAGTTCGGATCTCCTTTTACCATTTTACCACTGCTTCAATGCATGCATATCCTGATCATACTGTCCCTACCTGATTAATGCTAAGAGCTCGGAACCAGTCGTAGAATGCGTGTGTGTGTGATGGAAATTTATTCAAATGTGAATGTTTTGTTCATGCTCATGAGTATAACTCTATGCATGTGAAGGCACGTGATGAAAGCGGTCGATCGTGCCACTCTTATTCGACAGTGGCAGACAATCATTAACCCTGTTTACCATTTCTCCACTATTTCACGGCATGCAAATCGTGATATCTCTGTCCCTACCGGATACGTGCAGACAGCACAAAACCGGTCGTACTGTGTGTCTGTGATGGAACTGTATGGAAATGTGGATTTATGTTTGCATAAAACTAATTAATTGATACTCGATTGTCAGTTGTTGTTGTTGTTGGCCTCCTTCGGTCGATGTCGACCATGAATTCAAGATTCAAGATTCAAGATTTTATGGTTGAAAAAGCAATTACTTTACAATAACCATGCAGTTGAACTATAGGTACAAGTGTATATGTGTATATGTGTGTAGAAAAATTTCAAAATCAAAATAATTCTGGTAACGATAGACTATAAATAGTTCGGGGCATCATTTGGATTGGCTCTCAGGAAATCGTATAGTTTTAATTTAAATATAGAAAAAAGTGTTTGAGCTTACCAAATTGGCTAGCAGGGAATTCCAAGCGAAACAAATACGCACAGAATAAAAATACCTGCGACAGTTCTGATTGGAGTGGGGTATTTCCAACTTGCAGTTGTGATCGCGGTTGTTGCTGGATGTTCTTCGGTTAAATAGTATATCCAAAGGGTGGGAAACACTGTTAAGGATTTTGAATGTGAGGAGGAGGTCGGCTCGCAGTCTCCTTTGTGCAAGTGTCGTCAGCTTCAGTTTACTTAGTCGGTCAGCGAATGGTAGGTTTTCGAGCCCAATGACCAACTTTGAGGCTCTGTGGTGTATGCGATCCAATAGTGAAATGTCTTTTTGAAGCCATGGAGTCCAGGCTTGTGAAGCGTAATCAGTAAGCGGGTGTATGCACGTGTTCATCATCAGAGAAAAACAGCTCTGGGAAAAACGTCGGAATATCCGCCTTAACACACCGAGCATCCGAGACGCGTGTTTTTAAACGGCTTCGCATCGCAGACCATTTTTCAGGCTACCGCAAATCCAGACACCCAGGTCTTTTTCTTCTTTGGTGTACTCTAGGATATTGTTGCCAAGCTTGTATGAATGAGAAAAGATCAGCACACGACCAATGTGCATGATTTGAGACTTCTGCATGTTTAGCGGTAGGTTATTTTCAGATAACCACATTTGCACAGCATCCAAGTCACTTTGAAGCACACTGCAATCCTCGGCAGTGCTGATTTTTTTCCATATTTTTATGTCATCTGCGAACAGAACCATCTTACTGCCGCGTGGTGTTGGCAGGTAATTCATATAGATCAGAAACAGTATCGGTCCAAGCACGGATCCCTGTGGAACACCGCTAGTGACGTCGATTTCCTTCGATAGTATACCGTCAACTCGAACCCGTATATGTCTTTTGCTGAGATAGTCTCGCAGCAAGTCATACAGTCCTCCAGCAATACCGTGTTTCTTTAGCTTGTTCAGCAGTAAGTTGTGATCCACTCTGTCAAAAGCTTTAGAAATGTCTAAGTAGCATGCATGAATACTGCCTCCGGCGTCCACTACACTAGTCCAGTCGTCCAAACATGTCAGCAAATTAGTTAGACAAGAGCGGTTTCTGCGAAATCCGTGCTGGGCAATTGTCAAGAGTCCGTTCGATTCCAGGTGGCGCACTACTTCTGCAGTGATTATGCGCTCAAAAACCTTTGAAACCGAAGACAGCAATGTCACAGACCTGTAATTTTTTACTTCAGAACGGCATCCACTTTTGTAAATTGGTGTAATTATTCCCAGCTTCCAATCAATTGGTACCATTCCAACTTGAAGCAATTCGCTAAACAGACGAGATAAAGGTCCCGAGAGCTGCGTATGACAGCTTTTGAGGACCTTCGGTGAAATTTAGTCTGGTCCCGTAGATTTCTTTGCGTTTAACTTTCTTAAGTGCTGCGCAACCACCATCGGAGTAATTAATATTTCACTCAGAGTGGGAGGATCATAACGAATGCTTGGTTCCTGTTCGTGCTCTGTGGATTTCGG
>JACCGJ010019193.1:0-13425 GCA_013407085.1 Atriophallophorus winterbourni | reverse complement strand
ACATCGCAAGTAGTTCTCGGCTGAAGGTAGAATACCTGGGTTAAGCCGGTTGCAGCTTTCGTGAAAAGGAGGAGAGTGGTGCGCACTCGTTGTCAATGACTTGTTGTAGAACGGCACCGACAGTCACTTGAGAAGCGTCTGTTTTGAGCACAAGCATCACTTTACTGTCCGTGTAGAGATGAGCCAGCAAAGTGAGTGTGCTGAGGGATGCTTTGACTAATTGGAACGCGGCGATAGCTTCCGTTGTCATGTTGAACGTTTTTGGATTTCCCCGCGAAAGATCAGTTAAGGGTCTGCATTTCTCCGCGCAATTTGGTATGAATCTGCCGTAGACGTTAATGTATCCAAGGAATCGACGTAGCTGGCGGAGAGACGTTGGAGTTGGGTTGTCTTGATTCGCTGAGATTTTCCGCGAAATGACAGTGATTCCACGAGAATCGAATGTGTGTCCAAGGATTTCTTGGGCTGGTCGGCCGAATTGGCATTTGGCCGGGTTTAATACGACGTTTTTTTCAAGATTCAAGATTTATGGTTAAAAAAGCAAATTGCTGTACAGTACCATAGGATATACGTATAAAAAATCGTTACTTGTATGCTCATATCTATGTTCTTCATAGATGGAGCAGAAATAATCCTCAATGGCAACACAGACTGAGGGAAAAGAATCTTTGAATGGACGGTATTTCCGTGCGTTAAAATAATATAGATATCAATAGGTAAGGGCCAACGCAGTAGTTCTCAACATAGGGTTCCGTAACCTTTGTTTGAAGATGTGCTCGTCTGCTGAGGTAACAATATCTGTCGGCAAGCTATTCCACAATAAGCATACACGAACAGCGAAGAAGTGACGACGACAATTCAATCGTGAGTGTGGGGTTTGAAGGATCAGAGGGTGGCTGCGTGTGGGGACAACGGAACAAAACTTGAAGAGGTGTTTGAGAGGGTGTGATTCCACGTAGATGATTCGATATGTCAGAGTAAGGTCGTGTAGGATACGTCTGCGCTCAAAGGTGCACAGTGCAAGTCCGGTCAGTCGCTGCTCAAAGGGTAAATTATTCAATCCTGTAACCATTTTGATTCCCTTGTGATAAATTCGTTCGAGGAGCAAAAGGTTTTTCCCCTTTCATGGCGCCCAAGCTTGTACAGCGTAGTCAACGACAGGATGTATGTAAGTGTTTAGTAATTTCGCGAGTGAGAGTGGTGGGAAACGTCCGAAAATGCGTTTCAGTAAGCCTAGCAAGCTGCATGCACGCTCGTAAACGGCTTCGCACTGTAGGCTGTTCTTCAAAGTGCCAGACACCGAGATTCCGAAATCTTCTTGTGATGTACTCTATTCAAGCGGGTGGCTGGCAAGTGAATAGGGGGAGAGGAAGGGTTTTCCGACTTGCAACATTTCGCACTTGCGGAAATTAAATGGCAGTTTGTTTTGGGTTGACCACTGGGGCAGCTTATCCAAATCTCGTTGCAGGACTTGACAGTGCTGGAGACGTTGGAAAACCAGTCGAAATTGATCCATATGCTGCTCGTGGCTTTCACTAGCGACAAGGAATATCATCGATGTACGTGAAGGTGAATGGCAGACCTCGCATGACTTGATCGATGAAGCGCTGGGAAGTTTGAGCGGCGTTTCTGAGTCCAAACGGCATGCGAAGGAACTCGTAGAGACCGAAAGGTGTAGTGACAGCAGTCTTCGGAACGCCGGCGTCTGCTACTGAGATTTGATGATAGGCGCGCACAAGATCGATTATGGAAAACATCTTCTTGCCGCTGGCGCTCAGGGAGAAATCCTGGATGTGAGGTATGGGATACCTGTCAGGCACTGTGAGTTTGCTCAGGCCTTTGTAGTCACCAAATGGTCTTCAGTCGGCTGATCGTTTAAAACCATATGTAGAGGCGATGACCATGGGCGATTAGAGGGTCCAATTATCTCGAGAT
Organism: Atriophallophorus winterbourni; assembly: GCA_013407085.1. Lineage (NCBI taxonomy): Eukaryota > Metazoa > Platyhelminthes > Trematoda > Plagiorchiida > Microphallidae > Atriophallophorus > Atriophallophorus winterbourni. The sequence continues at coordinate 11,490 of JACCGJ010019193.1, read as the reverse complement.
GTAGCAGTTGCTTGAATTCCGGTTTGGCAGCGGTGAGCTTGTCAGAAGAAAATCGTCGTGGTCTTGCGTTCGTCGGCAGGCCGGTCGTAAGGAAGTGGTGAGCAATCCCGTGTTATTTGTTTGGCGTGCAGCGCGATGGCTGCCTGATAGCCGGTTACTCTTGGAGCAGCATTGAAAACTTGTCGTCTGGTAGGGTGAGTTTCAGTCCGATCGAATTTATCGATGTCGCTTTTCCTGTGACGCGTACTGCGGATTTTGTTGTCCAACATTTGTTTGCGCTGAACGTCGACTACTAGCTCCGATGATCGACTGACGAACGTCGGCGACGATGAATGTCAATGGAAGATTTCTGCCCAAACCAAGGTTTGGCAGAAGGAGCGTTGGCCATACGTTTTGATGCGTGTGGCGTTAGCCGCTTGTGGATTAACGCCAGTTGGATCAATGCGAGTGCTTGCACTATGCGGTGGAAGGACACTCACCTTCGCTCCTGTGTCAATAAGGAAACGTAGACGGTGTGGCCAGCTGCAGCCGTCGCGATTACTGGCTGGCCTGCTCTTTTCCCGCTTAAGCTTGACTGGCATTGGGGAAGGAACAGGGCTGCACACATCGCCTGGCGTTAGCACCAAACTGTTTATGGTACTGTTCATGGAACTCCCAGAGAAATTGAAGATTATCTGGAACGTTTTGAACTTTGGTGTCTCACCAAGGGTGAAATGCCTGATTCCATTATTACTGCGCATTTTCTTAGTTCGGCAGGAGAAGATGCTTATGCTTTGCTGCAAAATTTATCATTCCCTATTCCACCTGCCAAGAAGACTTTCAATGAATTGAAATCTATTCTATTAGCGCATGTCACTCCGAAAAATTTCGAAATTGCTGAACGTGCACGCTTCAATACAATGCAAAGACAAGAAAACCAGTCTATTCGTCAATTTATCCTGGAATTGCAAATACAGGCTACACGTTGTGCATTCGAAGATAAAATATATGATCATTTAAGAGATCGTTTAATTGCTGGTATCAATGAACCTGATTTATATCGCCAGTTATTGATGTTGAAGAACCCAACCTATGAAAATGTCAAGACAATATGCGAACATTATGAAGATGTTTCAAAAGAAATTAATCGTCAAATTAATGCTGACACTCAAACTGTATTGTTCGGAACCTCCGGATCTAAACCTCAGTCCAGCAACCGACCTCAGCGACAAAGTGATTCTGATGTCAAACCAGACAGAATAAGAAAATTCAGCAAAAGCAAGTCCAACTTTGACAATCAGAAGTTTGGAAAATGTGCATCTTGTGGCAATTTACATTCTCGATTTACTTGTCCATTTCGTAATGCTAAATGTTTTAAATGTGGTAAACTTGGACATATTCAATCAGTTTGTCGAAATTCTAAGACATGTTATGTGCATGGTAATGACACAGAAGTCATCAATGTTGAAAATCAAATCAGCTCCCTAGCATTATCAGTGTCGCCATACACAGTGTCTCATATTCGTAAACGTATATTCAGTCGTTATGGTTCCAAAGAATTTATACTTGATACAGGAAGCGTGGAATCATTGATTTCATTGAATGACTTGAAACATTTTGCCCCTGATGCTCAAATTTATCAATCTGACATTTCGATTCGATTCACGGCATTACAGGACATTCTGTACCTGTTGTCGGAGTTTGCTCTATTCCAGTCAGATATGGTACTGCAAAACCAGTCGAGTGTTCATTCATTGTCACGAAATCTAGTCCACCTATTGCTGGCTTAAAATCGCTGAAGTTACTCAATATTGACTTTTCATTTTTGTCTACGAGTCCATTATCAAAATTTGATTCTCCTCCGATAAAAGATTTAACTCGTCAGTGTGCATCGCATTGCGGTGGCATGAACATAAAACCTGTTCATTCAGAAATAACGGGTGATCCTATATTTATGAAACGTCGCCTGATTGCATATGGTCTAAGAGAACCTGTCGGCAAAGCCAAGGCACCCGTTACTCTTGATATTCAAACTGCATCTAGAAAGACAGTTCAACCAATTTCTAACAGTGCCATCGATCGTGCTAAAGCTCTTTTGTTTGATGATGAAAATTTGACTTCCATATCAACCGACTCAAGTGCTACTCCTGTTAAAACGTCCACATCCGCCCGTATCATCGATTCAAAAGTAGAATCTAGTTTTCATTACCAAGAAAGTGGCTTCAAAGTTGGCAAACTTCATCATTCATGAGATACCATTTCAAATAAATCACCGAATTCATCTTATCAAGCGCATTCAGCACTGCCTTTTAGCTCATCTAAACGATCATCAGAGAATGTACTTTTCAAAACCGCTAGAGGAAAAGCGTTACTGGCACCCTCTACTACTGCTATTGATAAAGCGAGACAATTTTTGGAAACTGTGGATGACGTTTCGGGTCCGCTGGAACATTCGTTTGTTCAATCAATTCAACCTGCAGACACTGGACAAGCTCCTGATGAACAAGCAACAAACTTGTCACATACTTTGTCTTCCGAGAATACTGAATCTAGTGAACCTGTCAGATAATCGGAAAGACTGACGGACAAACCTATTCAAGATTACAAAAATCCGAGGACGATTAGGAGCTGCGGTGGTTGTGGTGATTGTTCGATTGACGATCAATAATAATCGATCATTCATCACCACTCATTCGAAGATAATCAATAGTACTATCATTCAAGTTCTGATTATCATTCATTCATTCATTCTGATTCTGGCTGTTATGCAATGCACACTGTGATCCAACTGAGTGTGGTTATTCTCAATTCAATTCCTGGGTTGGTTGATTCACTCAATTCGATACAATCCAATTCATCACATACTTGCAGAAACCTGTGTTTGCAGCCTGTATTTGACCCGTGTTATTTCTTCAGCGGGATAGTTGCTCGTCGTAGATGAAACAAGCAGTGAATTACCGAAAAGGGGAGAAATATTCTGGGTCAGTAATCTTGAACAATTAATTGGTGGTTCGGCACCAAGCAAGTTATCAGACGTTCACGATGTAGGAAGCGCAACTGTGTGTTGAGCTGATTTAAACAAAACGACACACGGCATCATGGTGGAAAACGTCTATGGAAATAAACTTACTTTTGGGAGTATTAAAAAATTATATCAATTAAGATAGTCCCATATATTATATATATAAATTTACATATATATATATTTATATATATATAATTGACTTCTTGCGGAATGTTGGTGTTATGTGATTGAAGAAAGCCAATAAAAAACTCCAAGTTTGATTGAGAAAAAAAAATGAAGTGAGGAGGGAATAAGGAGAGTTGTGGTTTACATTGCATGAGTCTGGGTCAAATGTACGATCCAGGAAAGTCGAAGAATTGTCGGATAAAGGAAACCGAAACTGTTCGTTAGTATGGATTTCGGTTAATGTAGAAAAATCAGTCTTACGCGGAAGAAGTGAGGACCAGTATCGAAGTTGTTTTCGAAGTTGGAGACACTGTAACACAATTTAAAATATTCTCTTCACCATCATAGTGAAGATGGTTATCATTGTGGAATAGTACATTTATTTAAAAAAATAGTAATTTATTATAAAAAGATCTCAAAAAACAATATTTTTGGCATTTCTAGCGTTTTTTTCCTTTATATCAAATACGTTATGGTAAAGCATGTTTTTATGCATAAATGGGTTTATTGTGAGCAGATAGCGGTTGAGGATATGGTCATATGGTTAAAATGATCATAAAACGCACAGTTACGATAAGGTTTGTAACAACATATCTAAGGTCTGGCAACCTGACACTTGGATGTCCAGTTATCCAGAGAATACTATAAGACTTCATGATATAATAATATGCGGAGAAAGATGTGGAATTAGAAACCTGGGATTCCATGAGAGTATAGAATATCTAGAGAAGAGTTTATCTCGAGGATTTGGGGTAGTGAGTGAACGGTAGGGGTTTTTACAAGCGTTTTAAATTTTCCTGTAGATGTGCACATACGGAAATGAAGAGGAAGAGAATTCCAAAGTTGTGCATATCTAACTAAGAAGAAGTTACGTCTAACTTTAGTGCGATACATTGGGATATTTAACAGCCTTGTTCGATTGCGCAGATCATATCGAATATAATCGTGAAAGCGCATGCCAGACTTAAGCTCAATTTGTTGCTGGGTAATGATTTGAAAGGAAAGAAGCGGATTCAGACGAATTATGCGTAGCCATAGTGGTTCGACATTCAGCAAATTACACCTTCAAAGATAAGGCGAGGGGTTTGAATAGCCCAAAGTTATTTTGCTGAAAGTACGTTGAAGTCTCTCTAAGAGAAAATAATAACGCCTTCCCATGTGAGAATAGATGATATTACAATAATCGAGAATTGGTAGGACCTTCATCTTATACAATGCTATTTTAATCTCGCGTGAGAGGAATTTATGGTTAATTAGGCCAAAGTTTTGTCTTGCTCTCGCAATAAAGTGTCTAGCTTGTTCATCAACATTGAGAGGAGAGGAGTATTTAAATACATGGTCCTTAATTTCTGCAGAAGGTGTGATCGTTGAGCGATTTATCGTGAGTGTGTTAGAAGGGATTGAACAACGTATTCCCATATATTGTGTCTTAGAAGCAGAAAATTCGAATCTTTATTGTGAGCCCCAGCTAGATAGAGAGGCAAGATCTCGGTTCAGGGATATCAGAGCCTGTGACACTTCACCAGGAGGAAATGTTAAGACTCTTTTTATGTCATCCGCGAAGATAAATAGCTTAGAGTGATCTACAACATTTTGTAGATCATTAACATAGATAAGAAAAGGGAGTAGACCTAGAACGCTGAATTGAGTTACGCCACATGGAATCGGCTGATTAGTTGAAGTAACACCATTAACGTGAACCGAAAAGGAGCGGTTAGATAGAAAAGAACGGAAACAGCTCAATAAAAATTCATGAATACCTAAACATGATAACTTCAAAAGGAGTAGCGTATGAGAAACCCGATCGAAAGCTTTTCATATGTCCAAGGATACAACAATCACTGCTAGTCTTTGTTCAAGGGAAGCCGTTATGAGATCTCAGTGTTCTAATTGGCAGGTTACAGAAGACTTCTGGCTAAGCAATACATGTTGGACAGGAGAGAACGCATCTAAACCAAGGTAGCTTAACGAGGAATTTTTGATTAACCTTTCAAATAACCTAGACAGAATGGGAGTATGATTAACAGGGCGATAATTCGTAACGAGGTTCGAATTACTACATGTTGAACGTAATATAATAACAGAGTGTTTTTAATGAGTTGGAAAAGTTCCACATTTGAGAGAAATATTGAAAAGTTTTAATGAAAGAAACGGAAAGTTTTTCATTATCGTTGTGTAAGATGGCACAATCACGTTGAAAAGCCAACTCGCTGACGGGGTCCTGACCCACCTTCAACCCTTGACCTTGTCCTGACGCCTGATGCCACCGTGGTAGAGGATATACAATACCTGGCACCACTGGGAAAGAGTGATCATGTAGTGCTTTTGTTTGATTATCTATGTAGTGCGGAACGATTTAGCAAACAGACAAACGTCATTAGGAAAATACAATTTGAATCGTTAAATATGAGTCTACGGGATGCACACACTAATGAGTTTAACTCAATGGATTCTGGCTCATATTACAACTCGTTTCTAAATTATCTGCATTCGAAGATTTAGGAAAAGTCGACTTTTGTACCACACAAATGCAGCCACAACAAACAGTGTGTTATTCGGAGTAGAACTAAGAAGTAGTTAGCTGTTGAGCGAGATTCTTTGGTAACCCATAGGAAGCTTAGTGCGGAGGCAACTTGGAAGCTATTCTGTAAGATACGGAATAAAGTCACGACTCTTGTAAGAGAAGATCGCATGCGATTCCCATAGAACTTGCTTAAGAGAATGAAGAAGAATCCCCAGCTTCTCTACAAGATAGTCAATGAACGATCAATGATCAAACCAGGTGTATTCACTGTACAAAAACCTAATGGATTGACCCACACTGCTCAAGATACCGCAGATGCTTGAGCAGAGTTTTACTCATTCGTCTTCAATCACAAGCGTTGTATCCTATATCAATTTTCATCAAGTTCGCCACATTTCGAATTACAAATTGAAATGACTATCAACGAATACATGGTTTATCAGGAACTTTGTCAACTAAACAAGAAGGAGTCGCTAGGCGCAGACAAAATTACCCCGCCATACTTCGCAGGTGTCGCGTTGCTTTGACTGCCCCTCTCACTCGCATATTCAATCTCAGCTCAATGAAGAAAACATAACACCCCAAGGGAAAGCAGGGATGATAACTCCAATTTAAAGAGGCGGTAGTCGTTTAGACACAGCTAACTATAGACCGATAACGTTACTTCCGGTGATCTATAAATTGATGGAACGCATTATGTCTGCACACATGAGCAAACATTTTGAAAAACAAAACATTTTGACCGCAGCGCAACACGGTTTTCAAAGAGATCGTTGCTGTTTATCTAACTTCTCTTCAAGGTTCAAGTTTTGGACCGAGGCACTTGACGAAATTGAGGCTGCACATGCTTGCTACATCGATATTTCCAAAGCTTTCGATAGAGTCAACCACGACTTTTTAATAAAGAAGCTCGAATCTTATAAAATAACGGGAATATTGCTGAATTGGATAAGGGACTATCTTACTGATATACACCTTCAAGTTCGCGTTGGCTGCACCTTATCTAAAAAATAGACATCACGAATGGAGTTCTGCAAGGCTCGGTGTTTCGACCTATTCTTGGTGATAATGAACGATATAGTGAAGAATGTTGGATGCAACTTGATACTATTTGCTGATGATATTAAAATATGGAAACGTGTCAGGTCTGTTGATGACTGTATGGCATTACAACGGGATCTAAGTATATTATTTCGTTGGTCCCAGTTAAATGAGTTACCATTTAACCCTGCGAAATATAAAATGCTGCAGCATGATGAATCTCTGCACCACATGTATCAGCTTGGCACGCAAGATTTTGTCTGGACCACTGTGAAAAAAGATCTCGGTATCTGGGTTTCGTTTAACCTTAGCCCTGGAAATCATTGTCGTATGGTGTACAATAAAGCTTGCCGCATCTTCAGTCTTCTCGAAAGAATATTCAGGATTTTTACGCCCAAAACGCTAGCCCGGGTAAATAATACGTATTTACGTCCTGATATTGAATATTTCATCCAAGCCTGGGCACCATGGCTGAGGAAGGATATCGAACCACTCGACAGGATTTATCATCGTGCTACAAAGTTGGTGTCCGGGTACAAAAATTTGCATCCCATTGAGAGAATGTTAAAACTGAACCGACACGATTTTACCCAACGGCAGATACGTAGTGATCTTATGTTGACATCCAATATCCTGTATTCTGTAAATCATCCTCTTAAACACTTGCTAAATCCCAATGACCTTACTCGAACACGAACACATTCAAAGGCTTTAATCATTCCGCATTCTCGATTGGAAATACGTCGTTATTTTTCTCGTTGAGGATTTGTTTCACTTGAAACTATTTGCATGAAAAAATCACACGATCAGAATCTGTTGAGGTTTTCGCTTCCAGATTCGATGGGTTTATGACGAATCATGCGGTATGCGAGTTTCCTTATTGATTTTTGAGATGTTCCATACGTTTTTATATATTCCATATACCTTGTCATCCTATGGTTATTGTGAGGCTTAATGCTTTTTCTACCATAGAAGTTTCTGAGTTCTGGGTTCTGAGTAGTGAACCTGGATCATCAAAGCAAGACGCAAAGATGATAAAAGCTTTCCAAAAAAAGAGCATCCGTCATATCTCGAACATATCACGGATGCCAAATGAATGAACGCTGAAGCGCTTCGAGAGCTAGATTACCGAGCACTTGCACCGTAATACGACAGCGAGTCCTACGGCGATTGGGTCATGTGGAATGGAAAAGAAATAAGTTGTTTTTTTGAAAGATCTTATCAATAGTGAGTTGAAATCAGGCAGTTGTGTAATTGTTTATTTGTAAGCTGCTGAAGAGTACAATCTGCTCCCGGCCGATATTTCTAGATCACACCATTAGCATGCAACTGACATCGTTCCTCCGATTATTACCTATCACTGTGAGCGCTGCCACAAATGTTACTAGCAACTTCTTGACATGTCGAACAAACAAATCTTCTCAAATGTGCCAGTCTGGAAAAAATTCATCATTGCTGATTTGCGATCGGTAGAACGCTTTTTGTACCCCAGGTCGTTAGGCGTTGGACTACAATAGTGATGGTTCGAAGCCTACCCGAATCAGAGAATATGCCCCACCGTTGGGCTCGAATAAGTGTGTAACTCTAGTCCAGTGCTTCCATTTTGGGCGGTTTTGATTAACCCTGTGAACATTTCGATGGGCTGAGCTTGTTGTACAGTTGCGCTCAACAGTTGTGATTCAACCGATAAATGGCTTCGTATTTAAAAATGGAAAATGTGTATCTTTGCGTCATACGAAATTCATTCTTATGGTTGAACAATCAATGGTTTCCTTATCAGAAGACGCGTCGAAGTACTTTCAAACTATTTCTGTATATAATTCCAAACATTTTGTGTTGTCGAACTAAAATTATCTCTAAATATGTGTGTTTTATCTCCTACTCCCCGTTGTTTTTAGTATCATTGAAACAATTGATACTCTATGCACCAGATAAATGTGCACAACAAGAAACCTGTTCCAGTTCGGAAAATGTGTATAATGTGGAAAATCTCTATTTCCATAATCATATCGTGTGACTTTTATCGTTTCTATATTCAATTTATCTGAATTGTGACATCAACAATATGATTATTCGTGCAATCCAAGTATAATTTTTCTTACAACGTTTTCAAATTTCTATTTTTTAATGCGTTCAATCTCACACTCTTCACATGATGGGAGAAAACATCCAGTAATCAGTTGTAACATGAAAGTGTTAAGGATGTGAGCATCCCAAAATACATTATATTTAATTTAGGTTGACCCAACATCTCAAAGGAAAAGACGGACATTATTTAATTTTTTTATTGCTCAACCCCAATCAAGTAACAACTAGCGCAACTACATTTTACTACAACTAACTAAAGTTTGCTTTGAAGGGTTGAACAATTGCGTGCGTTAAATCTAAAATGAAAAAAATATGTGAAACTTTATTTCTTTAGAATAAGAATTTGCATGTGTATTGAATGGGTAACAATTGCGTGAGACGTGAAATAACTCGGATGAATCGCATAAGATCGACAAAGTCAACAAAGTGACATTGATTTTTATCCCTGTCTGTTTGAATTTATAGTTTCAATGACAGTATCACTTAGATCAACATGAACGCAAATAATTTGGTTCGCAATTCACAAATAAATTGATATTCTGTACCTTATTTACAAATATCCGATTCTTTTAAAATGTATACTCCTCACAATAGCTATAAATGAATAGCTACAATTTCGAGTGGTTTGTTGTGTAATTAAAGTTACAAAAATATTATTATAAAGATTTAAATTGAATCGATTATTTTGATTGACTGGTTGCCATATCTAGTTTGACAAAAAAGAACTTGAACGAGTATCGCAAGGAAACTAATACCTCAAAAACAAATTTCAAATTCTCAGAGTTTTCAGTGTATATTTATAGACTAGCTGCAAGTTAATAGCTATTAGTTGTCAAATTGATACATTTCCACATTTCTGAACACAACCTAATCATCTATCTCTTTTTCTTTAGTTTTGGGTACATGAATCTCAGTTCTCGATATACAATATACACTGCAATAATTTTTCAATGAATTATCGCACAATATCTGTTTGAAACTGATCCAGAAAACGCAATTTTACGTAAGGTGGGTCATCTCACTTTGACTGCCTTCGAAAAAAAAAACCTTACTTGTCCGAGTGTTTACAACATCGATCTGGCATAAAGCAAATTTTGAAGTGGGTTATCTAGCATCCTATATTTTAGCATTATTGAAATTGATTATATGTTACGAAATAAAAACATTGTAAAAATTAAAACATATAGTTGTACGGCGAAGCGCATATTCTACATTCAATAGATATCCTGCATACACAGTGATTTCATTTGCTTCAGATCGAGTGTCGTTAAATGTAGAAAACGAAAAACCTCCTTAAATAGTATATTGATTCGCACTATTTCAAAACTAACTGACGATCATCTCATTTACCATTTTTTTCACAAATTGAGATGAGACAAATAATTTAGTATGTATTGAATCTAAAAATCATATATTATGCCAACAGCAGACATCAAGTTGAAGTGCTTTAAATTTTAACCAGTGATAGTTTGAGCATCTCAAAATTCCTTGTGAATTTGCAATCATTCAGTCAAGCGCACAGTTCTAATCAGCCGGAACTAAAATATAAATAGATGCTATCATTCAAACATTGCAAACTTTCAATTAATTCTGATGGACTGTTTTTTAAATATATTATTTCAAGATTATCTTGCTGTCATTAATCTAAATTACCTACTTAATTAGAAGACTTGATGATACGTTAAACTCGAGTAGTAAGCACGGATGTGTGTGAAACACATTTTTAATCAGGAAGACGGTTCATTTATGGTTTTCATATAACTAATAACTCACAGATCATTCGCAGCGCTTTTCCTGATGTAAAACATAGAATCGTACGATAATTATATGAGGATCAGTGGTTTCGGATCACCGATGAATTCAACTTACATGAATTTCTTGACCTGATTGCTGTTTGTAAATTAAATGAAGTTTATTTAGTTTTGTATAAGAATATATGACGAATGGTGAATAGTAATAAAGTTTTTCAACAACTCACAATATACATCTAGCATTCTCAATACTAAAATTGTAATGAAATTGAACAATAATTGGTAAAACTCGCTAAGAGTTCCATAATAATGTTATGGCCAACCTGACGATGTTATTTACAACGGAGCATAGTTATTGGGGTGATTTTAAAATCTAAGTTTTGTTCTGCGAACATTTTATAAAATATATTTGCGGGAAGCGAACCGTTGATTGAAATCCTCTCTCTCGCGAGTTATAACTTTTTACACCCAAACAGTTTCACTGGAAAATTTTGTAATATATTATAAGCAATAATGTATGAATGATTCATAAAGAAAATATTTGGAATGAGTTAAGATAACTCCTATCAAATCAAGTGTCTAGATCTTGAACAGGTACATCTTTAGGAGATGACCGAAATGATATAATTGCAAAAACATGTTGGTCGATTGTCGATTTCACGCATCAATATAAACTCAAATATACGACTCAATTAAAATAATTTGTTAATTTACTTCTAAAAACATTGTTATTCAATCATTGACAGTATTAGACACGGTGAACCCAGATATGATGAAAGTATTATATTAATATTCAAGCAAAAGTCTAATATATGTACGTAATTACTGCAACCTACTTTTGTTCTGGCAAACTGCAAATCAAGAATATATCGAAAATCATAATAATAATAGTAGATGAGTTAAACAGCATATAAATA
>JACCGJ010019192.1:0-49579 GCA_013407085.1 Atriophallophorus winterbourni | reverse complement strand
GTACAGCGCCTCGAAACTCTCATGATTGAGGGTCAGCGAGGGAAACCGTACGCTGCGCGCCTAATGTCTCTCGATCTTTTCTCCATTAGGCACCGTCGTTTAAGAGGTGACTTAATAGATACTTTAAGGTCTTGAAGAGTTTGAATGGCGTGCCAATGAAAGACTTCTTTACCTCAAGTCCCGAACTGGGCACCCGGGGTCATTCACTTAAAATGGCTAAGAAAAGAGATCAACTAGACTCCAGGAAACACTTTTTCAGCCTTAGGGTTGTAAACTTCTGGAATATTCTTCCAAAAGAAGTTGTTTCATGCAGTACTGCTCGAGTTTTAACCAAGGTTTGGACAGCAACTGGGGTTAGTTTTTCCTGAATATCTCCTTAATTGTTATACAAGCTTAGTTAGTTCACCTCTTAGCGCTACTCCGTAAATCAAGTAAGGGCTAGAGTTCTCTGTGTTTTTATTCATTATACATGATGCTACTTCAGCTGACCACTCACCGTGCTGGTGAAGAGAAACTGCATTTTCTTTTTCCAGCATTGGTTATAATGTGGTGCTTCCTAAATACAATCCGGATAATCTCTTGGCGTCGTGATCGTCGAATATTTCAAATAGACAAAAAACGTTTTGGAATTGGTTGATGCTTCGCTACAGCTTTCCACCGAAAGAAATTCTGGACGCTCGATTTGCTCGTTAGCTACATACTGTCCAGTGTAATCTGAACTGAGCTGAACTGAACCCACCATTCGGAGAGCAAAAATTAGTTTCGGTAATATTGGGTGCTTTTCTAAATCTTTGCACCAAGAGAAATTCTAAGCGCTAAACCGGTCCATTAGCCACTTACTGTCCTGTGCAAACTGAACTGAACTGAAAAATTGAATCAATATAAACGTATTTAATTGCGGCAAATTTAAAAGTCTCTAATTGGATTTCGTTTTTTATCTACAACGGTGCGTTTCATGAAGTAATCGTCACGATTTCCATTATATGATAATTTCAAGTGTTACTTGTTCCTTTTTTAAAGCCAGTTTTCGGTTGAATATTTTAATATATCAATTTTAAGACTCGTAATTTTTTTGTAAAACCTTTAGGTAAAAGCACTGAGTTGAAGTGGACCTTTAAGTTGCAATAGGTAAATCACTTTTCAGCGCACACTATAGATTAATACTTGTTGCATTTAGACATGTAGGCCATCAGGCAGAGACATAGACTGCCACCACAATCTTAGGAGTTGGATCCATTCAAATTGTGGCGATGTTTAAACTTGCGCCTTGAAAGGTGATAAACTAAAAAATGTAGAAAGCGACAGTTCAAAAATAAAGGAGACAGAAGGTTGACTCATTGTCTTCATAGACTGGCTAAATGGTTTAATTTGGTGAAAGCCTATCCTGCTTACTAGACGCCAATATCTGGTTTATCAATATTTGCGTCGATTTCTGATTTGGATACGTTTATATAAAAATAAAATCGCTATAAACGACACCAATACACGTACATGTAAGGTTTAGTGAATTGATGCGTGAGGTCTGACGAGTAAGTTCCGAGTTCACCAAAGTTCTGTAGATATAAAAAATTTCTCGTCAATTACTAGATGAATGATGTTCGGGTATCAAATTTGAATCGTTTGAAAACCAGTGCATTTTCAGAGACAACAAAGAATAAATAAAATGTCTGTACAATCTTCGTTGCAATCTATAGTATGATTTTATGCAAGAACCATTTCTACATTTGAAGAAGATTCAATGGAGTATACTGCTAATTTTTCTGAATTTATCCATCGATTTGCTCAGTACTGTTTATATTCCTCCATGAAATATAATTCTAGTATTCAACATCTCATGAATTTATAGCGCAATATAAATAGGCGTTAGAGATTTTTCAGGAGAGATTGCTGGAATTTTCGATTTTCAAACTAAAGAGCAATAAATTAATACGAATAATGCTGACTGATTGCAATAATAGGAAAGTAAAACACCGAAATGCGTAAGAGCTCGCAAAATATTGATTTGAACAAGGACATGATCAATTCTGTAAAAAGACTCGCTTCCTATCAGACAGTTAGTTTTTCAGCTACTGCGAACCTGGCTTGCACATCGACCCAAAGATATTTAAGATATTTTGCTCTGTTTCATTTTAAGGAGACGCATTCGACTGCAAGTTGAAGTTCTAACGACGTTTCAAGTAGGTTCGGCAATTGTCATCCTAACTCACGTGATCAGAGATATATAGTAAGAAATTCTGTTTTAATACGGTTGGCATCGTTTTAAATTGTTTAGTTTATCATGTTTTTTGAGTACAGTTGCAAGGAACGCTTCTCGGGGTAGATAAAAATTAATTTTGTGCTGATACAATTCTATTCATTGAAATTCTTTCGAGCACTGTTCTGTTTACCCGAATATTTTGTAAACGGTTTCAGTATTATTTCTGCTTTTGTTCCTTTATTTTGTATGACAGCACAAGACTGATCCACTCAAAGTGCGTCATATTCAGAGTCTGGGTTATGATACTGTCAGGTTGTCCATGTCTAGACAGAAATCAGAAAGAAAATTTATGCCCTAGTTTTCCAATTTCATGCTCCACCCTCCTCTTAATCAATATTTTATCAGTTGTAAAACAGTTAATATCCAACTTGTGCTGCAGACCTAATTCGGTCTTTGCTGGTGGTGCGCCGTTGAAGCTGTTTCGCACATGGACTGTTCATATTTCTAATTTTTGTCATTTGAACAACGATAATTGATATATGTATTATGCAATATAAATTTATTTGTATGTGTAAAATCACGAAGCTGGGGTCACGCTTGTTATCATGCTATTCGGTGAACTGCATCAGATCAATGTGCTGTCAGAGCACCAAAGCTCTGAAAGATATGAATTATAAGAGTAATCGCAGTAAAAATTAATTTTGTATATTGTATAACAATTAACTTGAAGTTTGTGACGGATGTACTGCTGCTCCTAATATTAATTGATGCATTTCCGCTGGTGCGATATCCGCAATCAAAATACTCATTTGATGCTAGTCGTTCTGACGGGTACTTCTATTCCATTCAGTTTCGCAAAAAATTCTCCAGCTTTCTTCAGCATGGATGATCGTCATCGTAAGTTTATTATCATCCAGAACTAAAGCATGCACATAAATAACGTCCTAAATATTCATGGAAAAACCTAAGAAGTAGCATGACGCATGAAAATGTTTATTTGATTCATCAACCCACCGCATTTCACCACCTTAGTGAATGCAATTTTCGCCAAAACTGGTGTCTCTCGATTTGCAGAGGTTCGTCTGAAGCACATATTCCCTTTCGACACAATGGATTCTAGAATTGAAGAACTCACAGAAAATATTAAACAGCGTGGACGAGATGGCTCGCGGCCGTTATACAAAGAAACGGGTTCGGAGTTTGTTATGCCAAAGTTCCCAATCGAGCGAAAAGAAATGGAAGATCATATAATGAATCTTCGACCAATGCGGTATGTGCAGCATCATTTAAATTGGTGAATGCGCTAACCAATTTTGAGCTTGGGTTCAAATAGCTTTTCCAATATTTGAATTTCTTCAAATGAATATCATGCTGACACGAACAAAAAATTTAACGATGATAGAAAAACGGCTTTCTTCGTCTTCTAATGTCGTTATCCTTATTCGAAAATTGAATTTTACATGTAATACATTAAATGAAAAGTATTATACCTGGCCAAGGCAACCTAAAATTATAGTTGTTTACGGCCTATCGCTTTGATACAGGCTCCGATTTCATAACTACGTTATCGTTTCTAAAAAGTGTATACGGGTCAACATTGAAAGCTTATAATCAATCTTTTTCAACAAAAATGGCATCGGTTTAGAAAGCACATTACTCGCAAACTATACCAGTGAGTAGACGTTAGCATTGGTGATACATTAGTATGAAAATGGAAGATTCATGAGCCTAAATTGACTGGTAACTCGATCAAACCTCATTATTCTGTGCAATTTGAGCTTTCATCAGCTTTCCTAGCTGAGCGCAAAAACAAGTCCAACAGCTCTAGTTTAGCAAATCCAGGAATCTCTTAAAGTTGCATATTCCCAATAATCGGCTCCATATTGATCGATCGATTGATTTCAAACTAGATCTTTTGTTATAAATACTTTCCAGGACGATGAATCGTCGGTATTTCTTGATTCTAATGTCACGTATGGATGAAAGTTTCAAGCATCGAATATAAGTAACTAAAGGGCAATAGACTTTTGTCGCTTTAATAGGATGTATTTGATTAATCGATTTTGCAATACTTCTTAAATTTAAGAAACAGCGCCTAGTCATGTGCAACCTGGTTCTGTTGCATCTAATGCGTAGCCTGTGGCTGTGTGGCACTTGCTCGGATTCAGACTTATGGTTTAATATAATGTAACCAATTTCTCTAGACATTCAGGGTACCACGATCGTCATGCTATTCGAAAATAAGAGTTATAGGGAGACTGCCATAACTGTCTAAGAGTATCTCTTCTGATTGTCGTCGGAAAAGGCAACCGAACTTTATTGAGTTGACTGCGGTCGGTAGATGGTTTTGTATTTGAAAACATTCAATGCGCCTTATGGCATTGTACAGAAAACACAAGCCTGATCCAGGCAAAGTGCCACACAGTCAGAGACAGCACGTGTCTAAGATACTGTCAGGGTGCCCAGGTTGCCTTCGGTGAAGAGAGATCTTTCATAGACACGTCCTTCTTCGTAACGCAACTTCAATAGCATTTTCGTTAACAGCGTATGGGTTGATTTTCAATGATTTAATGGGTACCATTAACCACATCATCAGGGCTACGCTCTCCAAAATGCTTCGCATATCAGCTACACACTTAGTTTACTGGAAACCATTTCGGCCTTATATGGCGATGTGAATATTTCATGAAACTTTAATTCCTTGACTTTAGTGAGTTGTTTGCTGACGATTGAATAGTTCGAAGAGTAGATTTGTCACTTGTTTTACGGATATGAAACATCCACACAGAGCACAGACGAAGTAAAACGTCTGCGTCTATTTGATAGTCACCGTTTACGCACACTCATGCAGAGACGAAGAGATTGAAAACAAGTTTACATAATCAAATTTCACTGAGAAACCGTCGTTTAGCAGGCGCAATTTCGTTTGCCGCACCTAACTCAGAATGGTGTCGTGAAGTTTACCACATTTGACTTGACTCAAGCGTGTTGTAGCCTCAACAGCCAAACTTGCTGCAGTTTGCTCGACCTATCTCCTCTTTAAGGGTACACGGGATCGCAATTCGCAATGGCTTCTTATTCTCCACTATATGGCTCAAAATCGTTTTCCTTAGCGGTCTTGTTGTTTGTATTCCGTTAGTGATTACTCTGATAGGCTGTCGATTGGAGTAGCCAGCATTGCTTCTTTTGAAAAATGACAGTTAAAATAGCAAGGAAACTGTCATCCTGATATCACCGTACTCGTTCATATCACTTAATCGATTGCGTTTTGATTCAAAGTATAGGCACATCATCACGTGTGTTTCTGCTTAATATTTTGTAGGTTCAGTAGCATTTTAGGTCTCATTCTTATCATTTTCTTTAAAGTTCATCATGTAATGGTTGCTGCCGGCTGCCAGACTTGTGCTTCTTGATGATTATGATTATGTTGCCGTCTGTGGATCAAATATCAAGCAGACACCGTAGCTAACCTATTGGGTGCTACATCTGGCTGTAAGCACTGTGGCAGAGATTACTACTCCTTAATCTGACTGCGTAGCTATGTGAAACGTTGTAAAGTGAGAGCGCATCGTGTGCTTACATGGCCGCTATTAACCACGCGAGGCCAACAAAATCTCCTTTTAGCAATTTGCATTTACCACCTAAAATGTGTGATTCATGTTGTGCGGCTTACAAATATCCATCGTATTATGATTTTCACGCGGCTGCATGTGTAAACCTTGAGTTTATGCTTTTCTTGGTGATTTTTGAACTACCTACCACTTTGAGCTATATTTTACGCGTTCCATAGTTTTCCAAATTCAAAAATTATGTATCACGGCTTTCTGCTTTGCAAAACAACTTGGCGTGAGTCATGAGATAACTATGCATACGTTAGCCAACTCACTCACACGTATGCTCACGTGACACGCTATTTTGGCTGTGAATGTTCGTTTTTTCAGAGGTCATTGAAGTTTGGCTAAGTGAACAATCGGTTGAACGTTTGGATTCCATATATAGTGCGATTTTTGTTTATGCGTTTAATAATCTTGTTCTAACTGCACTTTGGTAAGTGTTGGCTTTTAGAATTTTGCCTGATTTTTACATTTCGGTTCAACTTTAACGCGAATTGTATTCCTTTGATTATACTTAATTTGCTTGAATGCATGTTCCGTTTGAGGTGTTGGCACATCATCCCAGTTTGTTTGTACTTAGTCTTTTGTGGACTTCGTGGCTTTTTATGGCCAACCCTTTTCCATCATATTAGCACATTTATTGGTTTATGGCTGTATGGCAGTCAAGCATTCGATGGTTTCTGATGGTTCAATGCTGTCAATAATGATGATGATGATCATGATAATTGTGACGATGATGATGCATTTGGGTTATTTTGCGTGTCCGGCTTTACTAATATCACGTATCCCATGAGACGGGCCTTTCGGGCTGCTCTGCGTAAAACGAAATTTTAGATGAGACGTATAGGAACTTGAACGTCGCAGCCCGAGGGCGGCCAACTCCATGGGTGGAGGATCCGTCCTCATTATTGTCTCTAATACCGCTAGACTTTGCGCGTCGATTGGCAATAACTTCCTTGTAGATTGCTTTGCCGCAAGGCTTTGAATGTCGTTGACGCAACCAGTCTCAACATGGCTACATCCTGCCGCACAATTGACAGCTAGGTCTTCATTTGACCACCATGACTCATAGACTACAGATGAACTGTGCATTCTGTGTGATTGCCGGGGTGAAAAATACGTTTGCGAAACAATACGATTGCCGATTGTAATAAGCAGTTGCTTATGGTTGGTGGCATGATTCTGTGAAGATTGGCTGCATCGCGACTGTTTACCTGCAACAACTCATAACTGTTACCCAAATAGTTTTTTCTAGGTGGAGCGCTGCGCAGCATCGAGACTGTACTACACAACAATATATTCTTAGTTAAAGAATATTAATTGCAGAACTGTCGGTAGTAATTGGCTCTCGTCAGTAATATCATACACTGATTTTTCCGCTTCGTAAACAGCGTTACTGTTTTATTACCGCAATGATGATTCTCCGTTGACGACAGGGCATGTTCATAGATATGAATTTATATTGCGTATGTTTTAATTTCTGGTTTAATAACATTTAAATACCAAAACTATATGATTTCGTGACCAGTAATAACACTCTCATTTAGGCATAAGATCCATGATCTGTATAGAATATTCAAAGAGTAGCGTTCAGTTATCTTTAACCATTCGCTCAAACCTAACCGTCCATGCAATTCAACTACACCGACTCGACTGGTAATATCACCATTGTATACATTGACAATGTATCGTGTTTCGAACGATTCAAGTTATCATTTCGTTTTTCTACTTCTATAACGTACACATATCGATTTTTGCGAGATTATACCAGATTTGTTTCGAATCTAGCCCATCCAGCATGATAGCTAGCGATTTACGATCGTTGTCCGGCGAACAAGGTGAGCAACATGCAACCAGTTATTACAATGGCTCTGTTTCCGTGCCGTGTGAAAAGCGAATGTTTGGCGAGTTGCCTAACGGAACGGAATGTCCGAGACCCGAAGCGACTGCTAAGGATACCGTCAAATCTGTGATTAAGGACTCAGTCGCTGAAGCATCGACGGGAACCAAGGAATCGCCCTACTTGGACGAGGAAATCGAAAGCTCCGCGGATTACCAGCGTCATTTAATTGTCCCATTGTCAGGGGCGGCTGGTGAGTCCGTGGATACGATCGCTGTCAAGGGTATCGCCCAAAGAGAATTCAAAGTGAAAATTACTCCCGAGTTGGATTTTCAACGTGTTCAAATATCTGGCAGCGATACGTTGGAGGTAAACATTTGGTGATCCTTGTTTTTTCCGGTCTTTCTGTTTGTTTACTGAATTACCAAGTAGTCCGCTCGTATGATATTTGAAGTTCGTTCGTTGGTTACATCATTGGCTACGATTGCCGAATGAAATGAAAAAAAGAGTTGTTTTTAATGCAATCAATTCGAATAGAAAACAAAGCCAAGTTCAGAGAAGCTCATTTGCATGCATTTCTATCGCGCGCACACACCACGACCAGTTTCGTGCTGTTTTCACTCATCGGTTAGGGACAGTAGGATCAGTATCCGCATGTGCTTGAAACATTGGAAGAATGGTAAACAAGTTTCGCTTTTATGCCACTTTTGGATAAGGTTGGTACGACTAACCTGTTCAATCACATGAGCCCACACTCATGTAGTTAGGGTTTAAACCCATGACCATGAACGAAAAAGCTCCTTTGCATGCATTTCGATCACCGGTCGCGGTGTGTGCGTGTATAGCCAAGTTCAGTCGTATATTCTGCGACATTGTAACTATATTTGTTCCCGGTAAAAATTGCCAGAATGCCTAAAGTGCAATCACGCAATCAGTCCGTTATTCTCATACAACCTAGTCATATTATTATTATTATTATTATTATTATTACACAAGTCTTTACAGACGATGTGTCAACAAGTATACCATGAAGAGGGTACATGATGAAAGAAAAATACAGGTTCCATGGTTCTTGTTGAAGGCGACATACTACCCGGTTGCCAAGGCCGAAGTAGGGGGTTGGCTTAGGGGACCCCACCCGGAGCCTTTGACTCAAAAGTCTACCCGCAAGGCAGCGGTTTTTTCCTTCACGAGAGCCGGTGACCATTTTGAGGGTTCTTGCGCCTCTCTTGAAGTGCCTCGGCGATTGTTCGAGTACGCCTCTCTAGCCTTTGCACGACCAGGTGCAACCTGCAAGGCAGCAAGGATTTTTCCTCAGGGTTCACTCCCGAAGCCTTTCCCGCAATCGGGTATGCCGCAAGGCAGCGGAGGTTTGGAATAAGGGTTTTCCTTCCCTTAGATGGACTGCCCTCCCAGGCTGACGAGCTCCATCTACCCGGAGCAAACTGGTTTTGAGGCGCCAGTCATCCGCCTTCGCCCCTTCTCCTGTCAGTAGAAGCAGTTCCGCCACGTGCAGGCCAGGAGCTGGGCTTTGTTTGTCAGAGGCTGTTTGAGACGCACGCCATATGGGAGCATTTTATAGACAGTGGGAGCTCATCCCCACTGCCGCCCCCGGCTGTGACAACCTAGTCAATACGGTCATCAGTTGGTTTGTTATTGGCCTCGTTCCATCGATGTCGACCATGGATGTACATTCACACGCGCATGCTGAGCTCATGCTCCGTGCCGTTTTACGGCACTGTTTGCAGCGCTCGTGGCGGTACTTGGCCAATCGGTGCCCATTTTTAATGTCGAATCACGCCAGCCCTCGCGCGTCGATCGGGGGCAAGATCGTTCAAGATCCTTATCCAGACTGTATGCAGTTCCAGGACATCAACCTCCCCCTTCACAGCCGACAACCAGATCTTCACCTAACCGCCTTGTCGCCGACGTTAAGTACGGAGGGTAGGGACGAAGGCAAAATTAGTGAGCGGTGAATCTGTCTTTTGGCGGACATGGATTAACCACTAGAGTCTTCGGTGCTGGATATAAATGGTGAGCAGAAGTATTGCGTTACATCTCTTCCGAACGGCAGCGTTAGATCATTGGTCGGTATATCGGACGCCCAAGATTATCCTAAGACATCAATGGCCGAACATTTCCAGAGACCATGCATTATATAACCTCGACGGTCACGTCTCACCTTCATAGAATAGTACAGACTGGATTGTTGTTGAGACTGGTCCCAGACCTGCACCAAAAGGTGCCTTTTATCAGTAAAAACTCATTACGCGCACTATTAGCCATTAACTTTACGTCATGTTTCACATGATCGTTGTGTAACATATGGGAACGAGGTACTTGTCTTGACCAGAACGTGACTAACTCAAGGTCACCCGTATTGACTTCAAGCCGTCAATGGAATTCACCGGCCTCGCTGCCCTCGCAACCTATAACTACCCATTCACTTCAGACCAGGGAATGGATGAGCCTTTAAATCGAGCGTCACTACCATTTACACGGATGTGCAATCGTGCAGCATTGCTGTGCTGTGCTGTGCTGTGCTGTGCGGCTAACATCGTGCTAAATTGATTGGCCAACGGCAGTGAGCTTCATGCTGAAACACGCTGGAGTCTCACTACCATTTCTATCTCCCCCTCATATCTGTCTAGTCCTGGACAACCTGACAGTATCTTAGCCCATGTGAAGTCTCTGATTGTACGACACTTTGCCTGGATCGGGCTTGTGCTTTCATACCATACCATTTACAATTCTCGACAATGTCACCCGGTGTGATGCTTATTTTTACCTCGTCCTAATCTCCATTTTCCCCAAACTCCCTGGAACCATCTACCAAATCCAATTGCTCATCCAAACTCTTTCTCTAGGTTCCTGTGGATGAATTGTATGTGGCCGCAGAGGCGTTGTTCAAAGCCATGCTTCTTCGTCAAAAGTACATGTCAATGTCATTGCAAGCCTTCAACCCGACGACAAGCCGTTACTTGTCCGTGTTGAACACTGGTTCGTTAGATATGCTGCAATCGCAAGAGCAGATGTTCGCCTCCGTGCAAAGCCCCATCACCGGTAGGTCATTTTGATCTAGCGGATTAAATTTGAGTTCGCATACTTGTCACAGCAGCGTTTGATGTTTTTCCCCGAGCCAGCGGTAGATTTGTTCTGTTGTTCTGTTCGACTCGCTCTATTTTCACAGATCTATCGGAAGATGCGATATTCAGACATTTTGTACCCATCCGAGGTAGATTTTTTCAAAGCATGCTTGCTTGTCTTGCTTCGTGGCCGTGATTGAGCACAGACACCGAGTCGGCTCAAATCTTGCATGTCAGGAAGTTTCGCAGCATGCCTCCGATTGTCATTTCATTTATCGGGTGATTATGTTTTATCGACAGCCTGTCGTTATTAGATGGAATCGCTTTGTCTTGGAAAATTAATTAAAAACTGCACGGCGGATTGTTTCCTCTTGTTTAGCAACCCCTTCCGGTTAAACTCATCAAGACGTTCCATAGCCGCTTCAATCTTGACAGTATTCCATCCCACGGGCATTGTATGCTGGTGGTATCATACGTGCATCCTTGGTCTACATTGTGAAAGCACAAACCTGATCCAGGCAAAGTGCCGCACAGTCAGAGACTGAATGTGGGCTGAGATGCTGTCAGGTTGCCCAGGCCTAGACAGATATGACAAAAGAAATAGAAATGGTTGTGAATTGAAGGGACCGTGAGAAAGCACAGTGGCTGCGTGTTTGTCCGATCTGTCGTATTTTTAGTATTGCTGTGATTAATTATCACGGAGTATGATAATCACGGAAGCATATCAATTGAGCGCTAATCTCAGCATCACCATCGGCTTCTCGGTACTCCCTTTGAATGCCACGGTATCTAATCTTTCGCTCTATGATCTTGCGGTTTGTTCGCTACTATGTGGTGTTATTTCCGCTCAAGTTCTCTGCTACTGGAACCGCCATTTTCTTTGTTTTGTTTACGCCAACTTTGCAATAATTCATGACCACACGTACTTATGCATACCTCTACACTGTGTGATCATGACCGACTCAATCAGGTCACGCTTATCTGTGTGTTTACGTGCGGAAATTTGCGTGTTTTACGTGATTGCGTTATCTGGAATTCACTCACCGCACAGCTTAAACGTGATGCCGTAAATTCCAGCCGGCCATTGTTTCTGGTAGTGTTGAGGACTAAATCGGAGTGCCTTTGAATAGGATGCCTATCGGCCGAAACTGAGTCGGCGCACGTTTTATTGAAATCGTATTATACCTTATGTGAGCGTTGAATTAAAATGATGCAACGTTTAGCTACACTTGACTACATTGCCTAAGATGCCATTCAACCACAACCAATGAATGCGTTTCCGTAAAATGTGCATAGGCAACATTACAGCTGATAACCATTAATCATTTGCTTCAAGTGTATGATGAATTAGAGCATTGGGAATAACTTGCTCTTAACCGCTCGCATTGGAGGCATTGTGTAAAGCGTCGTCTGCAAGCTGGGGAGGAGCAGATACAGGTCTTGGCTGTTGAACGCCGGCGTGCAACTGACGCCGATCTACCGAGTTCTTGCCTACCGTTGCGAGCGATGCAGTAGAGATTGTTCCTCCCAAATCGGACTGTTTTGTCACTTGAAAAGCTGTGGAGCATGAAAATGCATGCGATTGTGATGTACATCCACGGTCGACATCGACCGAAGGAGGCCAACAACAACAGTTTACTGTTTCACAATCCTCTTGGGTCACTGTTTTGTGATTTTTCATCTCATAATCACTCGATACACCTTTCGACGCTTGCGTTCATGGGATGTTGTCAAAATCCCTGTAGTTCCAACGCAGCTTTGCATTATGTGGGCTGAAGTTCTGAACGAGAGGTAGAGCATATCGAACAATGATTGCACACCAGCAGCTCTTGAAATGTAGAATTTCAAAAGCCATTGAATACCAATATTGCTTAACGATATATAGAATCACGTGGTCTACGTAAGCTCTTAGATATTTCACAGATTTTTACAAAAACCTAAAAGATGTACCAGTTGAGGATTCACAGTTTGTTGTTGTTGTTGGGGAATCACAACACAGATTTCAGAGGTTCTATCATCGAAGCAGCGGTCATAATCTGCGCGCAAGTCGGTTATTTAAATACGTCGTTGATTGTTTTCGAATAGTTGTTATCCTTGCTCACTTGGTGAAGTAGGCTACTTGAAATTTATCCCCAACTAACATTCGATTTTATACGACGATGCGTTTAAAGAATGATCAATCTGTCGTTCCTGCAATGAAAATTGAATATTACTTCACGTAGACAATCAGTGTACTTCGTTCAGCGCAGCGCGTCTTCCAGGCTGGTGTCCCCGCGATCATATATCGCAATGGTTAGTTACGCTTCAGGATATGTCCCGAAACCGTGTTCAATGGCGGTCTTGCACTAAGCATCTTCTTGGAGTGTTTGCATAACCTTGTATGTTGTCAAGCGGAGTGACGAGAAAAGCTTGTTATGATGCATGACAGTGAAAGCCGCAAGAAGCTGCCGTGCTGATGTTGCTCTACTCGTTCACGAAACTTGTTTGAATGCATGTTCCATTCGAGGTGTAGGCACCTCTTCCCAGTTTGTTTGTGCTTACTCTTCTATAGAAGCCGTAGCAATTTAAGTCCCACACTTCTCCATCTTTTAGGATTTTACTTTTTCATGGTTGTATGGCAGTTAAGCATTTGGTACGTGCTACCGGTGTATTGCTGTCTTTGATGATGATGATGTTCAATCAATCCAAATGCCGGAATAACATTTAATTTTTGTGCGACTGGCTCCACTGGTAGAGTAGCTTGATTCATGGACGTGTTTCGATTCACACCAGTCCACGCTTGTCGATTGGAGGCGAGATCGTTGCAGGTCGTGATTCGGTCGCGTTTTCATCTTGGAACACTTTAGACGGTATACCAGGGCTACTAATTTCTCCTCCACATTTGACCGCCTTTTCGCGGATGCCATGTTTAAGGTCGAGGACAAGTTTTGCGAGCGCTAAGTCTGTCATCTGTAGTCTTCGGCGTTGGATATAAACACCGAATAACACTTTAATGATGACTGGGCAAGTGACAGATTACACGCCAAGAACTTGCTAAATTCTCGCTCCCACTATTTTTATATATTCCTAATCAGGCCGCTGGTGTCTGTTCTTATCTCCAGTTTTTTTTACCACGAAGCCGTACAGATGATACGAGTTCACCCACTAGTTTGAGGCTAGCCCGTCACAGATATTTTTTCCTACCTAGACTCTTGCTATCCTTCTTCGCACACAATCTTCCAACTTGTGTTTGAAATTTCCCCGATTCCCGACGTACATTTAATCTCTTTTTTTGCATTTTCTTTCCTTGGCTGAATGTCGCATGGCTGATTTCTCGTTTAACTTCGCATGTTTCATAATCGTCGTTGGATTCGAGTTCGAGTTTGATCACACACACACTTGCCATCTTATACTCGCTCACTCGACAGATCATCCCATTCATCCCCCGGAAACGATTGGAGACCCATTCGCAGTGTCCGAGTGGCCGGAACCAATCAGCATGAAGTTTGAATTCCGCCAGGGTATCATGCGTCTGATGTTACCCGACGACGAGGAGCGTACCAAACGCGAGCATCCACTCACTCAGATGGTATTCACCACGCCGACGTTTTCCGCCTTCTTGGCGGATTATGACACAGTGCGCGCGTATGTGGCCGACGGACCGTTGAAATCCTTCTGTTACCGCAGATTGACGTATTTGAGTGCAAAGTTCTCGCTGCACCAGCTGCTCAATCAGTCTCGGGAATCGTTGGAGCAGAAACGTGTCCCGCATCGCGATTTTTACAATATTCGTAAAGTAAGTTTTCGCATCACCTTTCACGCTAGTGTCTTTCTTGGTTGGACGCACATGCTTTGCGATTCAGTTGGAATGATCAATGCCGGGTCACTCTTTTGTACTTGTTACGTTTAGCGCTAAACCAAGAAAAAGGAAGCCACATAAAGTTATGGAAGAACTGGAGAACCATTCAAACGCTAGATGTACTATCGTAAAGTCGTCTAGTTGTCTGTACTCAAATCAAAATCGATTCGATATATGTTCTAAGGAATCGTGGTCAAGAACTTTCCGGAATGCGACCCCATGAAATTTAACCAAATTGTCAGTCATGATGCAGCCGATGAATATATGTATGTGCGCATGTAAACAATCTCAAGTATCATCCAGACCAAGTGCTGCACAGTCACTCACACTTAGCTAAGATACTGTCGGGTTGCCCAGTCGTAGACAGATACAAGAAATTACACTCAAAATGGTTGGTAGGTAGGTAGGTAGGAAAGCACAAGCCTGATCCAGGCAAAGTGCCGCACAATCATGGACGAAGATAATGTCAGGTTGCCCAGGCCTAGACAGATATGAGGAAGAAAAAAGAACAGGTAATGGTAGTGAGACTCCAGCCTGTTTCAGCATGCAGCACACTACCCGTGGCCAATCAATTTAGCACGGTGTAAGCCGCACAGCACAAAGTACTGCACGATTGCACATCCGTGTAATGGTAGTGAGACTGCAGCGTGTTTTCGAACGCATCAGTTGAGCACAATGCTAGCTGCATAGTACAAAAGTACCACACGATTTCATATCCTTGCTGCTGCACCCGATAAGAGAATGTCACTTCGACGAGATGCATGCTACACTCGAGTCATGGCGTGTTCCATACGGTGATCGTCCAATTCGTGTTAGGACATGAAATGGGTGCTTTCACACGACGCTATTGATTGATTGATTGATTGATTGAGCACACCATTCCCGTCGTAATATACGTATTTGTACATGCACACTTTCCACAATCAGCTTCACGCTGTTTGCAAATATCAAGTAGTGCTGGTACGACCAAAAGGGGTGTTGGGGTGGAGAAATGATAACCAATGTTTGAACTTCTAAACCACTGTTGGATGGTGTTGGTACGACCAGACTGTTTGATCCCACGTGCCCCGTACAATTTGGATGGGTTTAAACCTATACAGTCGAACGAAAATGCGGCTTTGCATCCTTTTCTATCACATACATCCGGTGGGTTATGTGCGTTTCCACTCGGTGAACAAAAGTTGAATTCTCGCACCACTGTAGGGAATGATTAGAACAGTGGACGGAGGTGCAATCGTGCAGCATTTCTGTGCTGTACGGCTAACATCGTGCTAGACTGATTGGCCAACGGTAGTGAACTGCATACTAAAACACACTCGAGTCTCACTACCATTTCTATTTCCTCCCTCATATCTGTCTAGGTCTGGGCAACCTGACAGTATCTTAGCCCACATGCAGTCTCTGACTGCGGCACTTTGCCTGGTTCAGGCTTGTGCTTTCATACCATCATACCATACCATACCATACTCAAACTTGGCCTATGTCGAATCAGACAATGAAGTTTAAGCAACCAACAGCTGCTTCGGTCCACTTTCCGGAACAGTATCGAACCTCCATATCTGTGATACGTTTTGTTTCCATGTTCTACCTCAACGCTATGAGTTCTGTCCTTTCACAGATCTGAGCCACAATGTCAAGCGACTTTGACTACGTTCACATGTATGAGATTGATACGAATTGAGTCCGTATTGACACCGAAATAGGCTTACTTTTAGCGGCAAGGTCAAAATAGATGTGATAAGTGGAATGCAACTGAGTCATGTTCCCTGTCCTGACTATCCCCCTTGGTCTGACGAAGCTTTTATGCCAGAAGTGAATCATTACCCGAAACTGGTCTAACCGATCGCATACAAATTTCTTCTTCCACGCAATGCGTTTCGTTTTCAACGGGTAACTCGCTTCAACAGGGCGTCAGATTTGCTAGTTATTCGTGTGAAGCATGTGGAGCCTGAGATCTTCATGCGGTTGTGTTGTGTGTGATGTGAGAGCACAAGCCTGATCCAGGCAAAGTGCCGCACAGTCAGAGACTGTACGAGGGCTGAGATACTGTCAGGTTGCCTAGGTCTAGACAGCTACGGGAAAGGGAATAGAAACGGTCGTGAGACTCCGGCGCGTTTCAACATGCAGCTCACTATCGGTGGCCAATTAATTTAGCACGGCGTTAGCCGCACAGCACAGAAATAGTGCACGATTGCACATCCGTGCATGCGGTTGTGTTATACTTCCACGGTCAACATCGACCGAAATAAGTCGACGACTATGGGTTTTCGTTTGAGTTCTGTTACCAGTATTCGTTTCCTTATCGTCTTCACTTAACCCTTAACTGCCCAATTTCTAGGCTGAATACACTCAACGTCCATATCTCGCAAACTCTGTATGCGCACTGGCGTTATATGTCGGATGACTGCTGTATCTCTGAATCAAACTGGTACTAGACTTGTACTGAACAAGTAAAAACACAAAGGAAACGATTTGAACCGATCACTGTTTATTCATACAACTTTTAATTAGCGTACCGAATTCGGCACTGAGGGCAGTAAAGGGTCAATTTAGAAAAAAAGCCGTAAGTTGGACCTTAAATACACATCTTCTCCAAGAAACCAGTGCGAAACGCAGTTATGCTCGTTAACCCAGTGTTTTCAGCTATTTTCGAATAGATCTCAAGGAATTTGCGCTGTAGCGTCTTGAAAACAAGGCTGTTTTATTTTGGTGCAGACGCCAGGTTCCATGATCAAAAGATTATCATGGTCGGATAAAAATGAACAGCATTATTACAAGCTTGGGCGATTGTGATATTTCAGTCGAACCGATGTAAGGCGTTTTCTAGCTATCACAACTGTAAATTCGCCATGGCATTCATAAAAATCGATGTTATTACTCGATCAACGTCGGCGAACACTCATATAGTGTTGTTGTCGCTGATGTAGTTGGCCTCCCTCGGACTATGTCCATCATTGATGTACATCACAGACGCATGACGTGTGCATGCTCTCTAAACGACTGAAAGTCTTATTCAGAGGAGCCATCTCTCCCACACTGCTCACAGCAATAGGCAGCACTCGCTCTAGTGATGTCAGCTGCACGTTGACGGCGAGATCTCCGAGCCGAGAGCTGTATCTGCTCTTCTCCAGCTTGAGGATTGCGCTTTGCACGGTGCCTTCAAAGTGAGCAGTCAATAGCAAGCGTTGTGTTAACTGTAGACATCAAATACTCCAATGACATATATCCTTATACTAGGCTCGTCGGATCATTTTTCTGCAATGAAGTTTTGCGAACTAGTTCATTCTACATAAGGCCGCTTCAAGATGTGTTTACAATTTCTCCGTTTTCCAAGGACGATTCCAGTGCTTGCTGCTAAATATGTCCTTCATTACTTGAACAGATTATCACGTACCCAGAAACTTGATTGATTTCGCAAATTTGTCTCCTTTTCTCTCAATTGTTGAGTTCATTCCCCGAGAATTTTTTATTCCTGTTTCTGGTTAAGGTATCTATCTATTCATGACATTCTATCCGCCTATCTATCTATCTATCTATCTATCTATCTATCTATCTATCTATCTATCTATCTATCTATCTATCTATCTATCTATCTATCTATCTATCTATCTATCTATCTCTCTATCTGCACATCTATCTATCTATCTACCCCTTATCTATCTATCTATCTATCTATCTATCTATCTATCTATCTATCTATCTATCTATCTATCTATCTATCTATCTATCTATCTATCTATCTATCTACCGCCTGGATTTTTCAACATAATTGCGTGTATTTCATCACAGGGTAGCATAAATCGCTGCTTTTTAAATCATAGCCCGTTTCGTGATTCTGTGTTTTCTCTTTTCACCAACTCATACTCGCCCTGCTCGGATTTTTCACAGGTCGACACTCATTTGCACGCAGCCTCGTGCATGAATCAGAAACATTTGTTGCGCTTCATCAAGAAAACAATCCGCACAAGCGGCGATCGCCACGTCTATTTCGATAAGAGAACAAACCAACCGTTGTCACTAAAACAGGTCAGTTGCTTGTTTTCCCCCTTTTTTCGTGTATTGGAATGAGTCCAAATGAGAGTTGCTTGTCGCGGTTGCGTGATACCTTTTCTTTTACTCATTGTTAAACGTTGAAGCGTTTTTATCATTCATCCTAATGTCCAATCCAGATTTGAGGAACTCATGACACCTTGCATTACCTTTTCTTCGGCTATCTATGTTTAAGTTTGCAAGTTTGAACTCACGCAAAGCGTCGGCTAACCTGTATGGCATTTGATGCGATGTGGTGTCACCATGGATCCCCGGGCCACATTAGAAAGCTAAAGAATATTCGGAAACATTCGTTTGCAACATTCGTTGTAGTTGCGGGCCACTGCTGAAGTCTCATATCACCAGACATTCAATCGGGTTTTTTGGCTTTCATACAACCAGCCTACATAAATCGTCAGATCTGCCGGATGCTTTTGTAAACTCCTGTTTCGTGCATACGGCAATTTCGGAGACCAAATCCATTTTTTGCGTTAACGAAGGTTTTTGTTCGTTGAAAAGAAAGTCTGTGAGGAATCGGTTAGAGTGGTTTGTTGGTAACACAACCTCTGACACAAACGTTGCTGTCAGCACAAACAGAGATCAGATTTAAGTTGCATTCGCAACCTCAAGTTATCCCTGATCAGGCGTGATGTAGAATCAATTGATGCAAATTCTGCGTTGGGTTGTGTGCAGTGTCAGCTGCATACGCAAACGAACGTCATTCGTGAGTGGGAGAGATTGTTCCTCACGAATCGGACTGTTTAGTCATTCGAAAAGCTGTAGAACATGGAAATTCATGCGATTGTGATGTACATCCATAGTTGACATCGTCCGAAGGAGGCCAACAACAACAAGAAAACGTTTTCTTTCATACTGAAATCCTGTGGTCTTGTGAAGTGTTCGCTTCTTCCTTGAATCTTAGAAAATTAAGGCATGGATGCGAGGAACGAATTTAAAGGCCCTCGGATTATACCCTGGGAATCCATTTTTCTACACTAAGACTTCGCTTGGTTAGAGCGAACCGTCCGAAATGAGCACTGATGTTGACTCACAGGAGTTTGACCGTCTCACACAAACAACAGGGTTTGTTATACGAGCCCGTATATAACGGCCGCTTTAAAGTCTGGTATACTTATACACTTTCTGCAGTTTCAACCGGTAACTACACAAAGATGGCAGTGTCTACCTGCTGTTAGCACACAAGCCGCAACCGGTAGTGTTTTGCTCATGATTGACCTCATAACACCACCAGGTGATTCAAAGTGGTCTAAAAAGCATTTAGCTTAACACTAACCATAGGATGGGGTTATGAGGTATATACAATAAAAAGCAGAACAGGGAAACTCATGTAGTGTAAATCGTATCAAAATTTGGTTTTTTTCTCAAGTATTTGTCCAAATTAGCTTTAAAAATATCCGGTTTGGCTGAGTGTGTAACAGTGGAGGGGAGGGTGTTCCATGTGAAACTTACATGTTCAGCATACGATTATCTTCGACAGTTCAGTCTTGAAGTGGGAATAAGCATTGTAAGTTCATGTTTCCGACTGGCATGGGGTGGCGAGCGTGTGAAAAGTTTGGACAAGGGATGATTAGGGACGTGCATAATGTTGTACATCATTATGAGATCATCTCTTAGTCGACGACTGTGAAAGTTGAAAAGATTGAGACTCCATACGGTTTAGCAGCTAGTCCGGATACAACCTTTGTGGTTCGGTGGTAAATACGCTGCAGAAGATTGATGTCTTTCTGAATCCGGGCTGACCAAGCCTGAACAGTTTACTCCATCGCTGGTCTCGGATAGGTGTTCATGATACCGGGCACCGACTGATTCGTGAATGTGCCGAAAATTCGTTTCAATAACGCCAAGACTTGTGACGCCCTTTTGTGTCGAAATGTATTTAAGGGAGTTAGCCATTTTAATCGCCACCATTTTATTCCTATTCTTTTTACTAAAACTGTTCCCACGAGTTTTCTGTTTGAACAAATGATACTCGCTCTGTGATCTGTTCGATTTCAGCTGATCAGTGCAATCGGGATTACCCCATACGATTTGAGCATTGACAATCTGGATGTTCATGCGGTGAGTCTACTTTGTTCTCTTGCATTTATTTTCTATTTTCCATTTCACATCTGTCTAGGCCTGGGCATCCTGCGGGTATCTTACCCTACGTGCAATCTACCACGGTCCCGCTCTTTTCATATATCTGTTTTATTTCATGTCTCATGGGCTGTTGGATAACAAACTCATACTAGCCCTTATTTACTTGTATTTTTTCTAATATCCCGTTTCACTGAGTTTCCCCAAATTGCCATTCAGTAGTCCATCCATCAATCATCAAAGCTTTAGATTGTCTCGCTCCCATGGGAGGGACAACTGTGTTATTTAGAATGTTCGAGATTTCGATATATTTTTAAAGACATCCGTCGAATGGGGCGTTTACCGTTCCCGTTTTAGCCCAAAAGCCACACCCATTTTTCGATTTGTTCACAGCTTCAATTCCCATCACCCCCCTTAGTTCACGGTTTAATTTCTTACCATTCTCGCACAAATCAGCGTTACAGTTTTTGGCCTCGATTTCAACATCCCCATCATCAAAGACAGCATTACACTGGTAGCACGTACCGAATGCTTAACTGCCATACAACCATGAAAAAGTAAAATCCTAAAAGATGGAGAAGGGTGGGACTTAAATTGCTACGGCTTCTATAGAAGAGTAAGCACAAACAAACTGGGAAGAGGTGCCTACACTTCGAATGGAACATACATTCAAACACGTTTCGTGAACGAGTAGAGCGACATCAGCACGGCAGCTTCCTTGCGGCTTTCACTGTCATGCATCATATAAGCTTTTCTCGTCACTCCACTTGACAACATACAGGTTAAGCACACCCTCCAAAAAGATGCTTAGTGCAAGACCCCATTGAACACGGTTTCGGGCATATCCTGAAGCGTAACTAACCACTGGATATATGATCGCGGGGACATCAGCCTGGAAGACGCGCTGCGCACGTACTTTGGAAGGTTACTAGTAAGGGTTTTTAACTGCCTATGTCATGTGATGGCTTGGCCACCCCGAGATTTACGCCAATCAAGATGTGGCGTCGCAAAAAGAATCCGTTTCGAAAGTCGGTGGTCCGGCATCCGTAAAACGTGACCCTATTGACGTACATTACAAACGCATGAAGGTTTCATGCTACGCAGAGTGACTAAGTAGTCCTATTAAACAGGAACAATCCCTCCCAAACTGCTCACAACAATGTATGTATATATGAAAGCACAAACCTGATCCAGTCAAAATGCCGCACACTTAGAGACTGTACGTGGGCTAAGATACTGTCAGATTGCCCAGGCCTAGACAATAACAGCAATAGACAGTACTCCATAAATCTGTGCCAGTTGCATGCTGACGGTGCGATCTGCGGTCAGCAGCCGCGAGTATTATCTCTTATCACTTTTCAGAGGACACCTTCAGAATGTGCGATCAAGAGCGAGATCTTTCCAACTCGTAGTGCCTAGCTGTTCAGCTTTCATATCTAATTAATGTGTTGCTCATATTCCCCGCACTTACAAGTGATATTTTGCTGTGTACTGTATAGCTTTCATGTCTCTTTTGCAAAGGTCTTTGTACCGCAAGTGTGGTCTGTCTCCTGATCTCCATAGAGTAGATCTTTTGTAATACGACCATTTTTCCATGACAGGTCAGTGATGATCAAACGAAACGACTAGAAAACGAGATTAACGCTGCTCTCAAGAGATTGCAGTTGAAGCCACGGATTACAAGTGCTGGATATTCCATAACGAAACCCGAAGATTTCTCAATTCAGCGAGTCTACGGTCTACAAAACGATAACAAGTACCAAGTGCTTAACTGCCATACAACCATGACAGTAAAATAATTTAAAAGCAACTGAACCTATAAAGATTGGACACAGACGCATTAGGATGAGATGCCTACACCTCGGATCAAACATGCATTCAAGCAAGTGTTGTGAACGAGTAGAACGTCATCAGCATGACAGCTTCCTTGCGGCTTTCACTGTCACGCATCATAACAAGCATTCCTCGCAACTTTACTTGACAACAGACAAGATTAATCAAACACTCCAAGATGTCTACAACAAGACAACCACTGAACACGATTTTGGGCAAAGAAAAAAATCCACTGTGAATTTTCATCATTTGGATCCCAAACCGGAAGACGGATGGCACCAACCGCAGCCTTCATCTGCTTGAGCAAAGTCAGTCTGGCCACCCTTACAACGATGCCATTCCGAGTTAAGAGTGGTGAACAAAAGCGCGTTGGGTAAAAGATGATTTCCCATTTGCAATACGTAACCTAACCAGCGAAGTCTATGCACGTTAACTTGTTTTTCGATGTCTACGTCGGTGACGAAGATTCTATTACGGATAGTTGCGTTACGTATCCGATGGTGCTGAAACAAACTTGTAGGAGTCCTATTTCTTCTTTTCTCAAAGTACAGGTTTCACATCCGTACCGTAAAACCGCGAGTACTTTAGCCTTATAGACTCTACCATTGAGCTGACAAACCTGTTTGACGCCACAGATGATCCAAGTGACGAAAAGCTACCGCAGCTCTGGAGCTACGAGCTGAAATCTCCTCATTTAAACAAGCGTTGCTAGTAAAGCAACTACACAAATAGGTAAAATAGTCTACAGTCGCAAGTACTTATTATTGAGGCTTAGTGCTGTTTCGATCAGATCAATATCCTGTAACAGAACTTTGCACTTGAAAGGTGCAAACCGCATACCGAAGGATGGAATGATACTGCATAGTCGGTCTAACGCAGCCAATCTGAATGCCCGGTGTCGGTACGCCTATTTAGCATGCATCCATTATAGTGTCAATTACAAAATTGAGTAAAAATGAAAAAAGTGGACAACCTTGTCAGACACCACTAAACGTAGGAAAGTTGGTTGACAGGGTATTGTACACAATAACGCGTCCAGAACTATAGGAATAAAGCTCCCAAAATATTTTAACGTACCTTTGCGGGACACCTTTGAGTAATATGGTACGGCATGTGCTTTGCAACTAATAAGTGTAAAAAACTTACCCAGGACTGGAGCGGCTCTTTTCCAAACCTAACCGCGTGTGACGTCGATCTTGAATTGGTCAACAGCGTTATTTACCTTGGCAATTGTATATCTGCACAGATCATGCAGTTGACTTAAATACGATTTAGGATGGGATAAAACCTATTACGGAACGACTTCATGCTGAGGTGTTTGGTATAACAAAAGCCGGCCAGAATGCGATAAAAAGTTGGATAAGGTGGACATTTTTACAGTATGGCGTCCGGTTCTGATGCAGATAAACATTAACGTGAATAACTAATAGTGTGCGACTGCTTACGCAAACAAGCTAATCGATCAGCACAAGTTGATCGCGCCTACACAAAACTAAAACAAATAAGCAATTACACAGCACGCCCCAATTCATTTTAACATCGCCTGTTTATCGGAACAAGTTCAGCGCCAATAATGGTTTAGGAATTTCTCAAACAACTTGCGATTATTCAGGTGGACGAAATTAAAAAATCACAACCCTGTTAGTGCTGTTATCTACGATCGAACAAAATTTCTGTTAGGAATGAGGCGTTACCAAAACTATTTCAACGAATTTCCGATCTCGACTATACCGACGATGTAGTTGTTTGTGTGCAAGTGCAGTGTTGTGCTACAGGACATCGCCTTATCAAAGAGCACTTTAACACTTTACAGTCAGGCGCTGGAAATTGTATATCATTCTACATATCTCGGTAACTGTATCAATAAATCTGCATCGTTAGATTATGAGATCTCGATACGTATTTCTAAGGTGAGCGTAGCATTCCGCAACCAAAGTCATCTCTGGCGTCCGAAGGGAATGTCTCTGTTGCTCAAAGGTAGAGTCTACAAGGCGACAGTTCGGGGTGTATTACTGTATGGGTGTGAAACTTGGGACTTACGTAAAGAACACATTCGGTGTCTCCAAGTACATGACAACCAATGAATCACAACATTCTGGGAGCCTGATCTCGGCAAAGTGCCGCACATTAATAGACTGCACGTGCGCTAAGATACTGTCAAGTTGCCCAGGCCTAGACAGATATGAGAAATTGAAATGGAAGTGAGGCTGCATCGCATTTCAGCATGCAGCTCACTACCGGTGGCCAATCAATTTAGCACGATGTTAACCGCACAGCGCAGTAGTGCTGTACGATTGCACATCCGTGCAATCCTTCTATGTTGTCAAGTGGAGTGAGAAGGAAAGCTTGTTTTGATGCACGGCAGTAAAAGCCGCAAGGAATCTGTCGTGATGTAGTTATACTTATTCACGAAACTTGATTGAATGCACGTTCCATTCGAGGTGTAGGCACTTCATCCTAGGTTGTGTGCTTACTATAGAACCGGCAGCTATTTAAGCCCCACCCTTCCTATCTTTTAGGATTCTACTTTTTCATGGTTATGTGGCAGTTAAGCATTCGTTACATGCTACCGGTGTAATGCTGCCTCTGATGTGGATTCCAATCAATTATCACTCTCAAATTCGCCTAAGACGAACAGTCCCCGAGATGATGTTCCACAAATGTTGCCGCCAGTCCGGAAGCTCTTGATCTAAGAACGCTTTGCACTCGACAAAAATGGAATGATCGTGGCCATAAACCAGTAGCTCATATGCAAGTCCTTCAGACCGAATCGCTCGTGCTTCCGACTGAACCAGTCTGTTTGCAAATCTAGTGTTTCCAGTGACTTTGAGACATTAACACAAAGAAACAATATAAAACAAAATCCGTTCACCACCCTACTACCCGGAATCCAACGGACAGGCAAAATGTTTCGTTGACGCATTCAAGAGAGCCATTTCTAAAGTCAGAGAAGAGGAGACCTAACCAGAAAGTATACATCCATCTCTGATTAACTATAGATAAACTTCAAAACGAAACCAAAATATTCATGTGCATGCTTTTCCGTCACACACATTCAACGACCGGTTTCGTGCTGTTTGCACTCATCAGGTAGGGATAGTGAGATCAGGATCCGCATGCGCTTGAAACAGTGGAGGAATGGTAAACAAGGAGCGCATGTATGCCACTGTTGGGTAAGGCTGGTACGACCAACCTGTTCAATCACATGTGTCCAAGCACATGTTCAATGGGGTTAAAGCCATAACCATGAACCAAAATATTCATTTGAATGCTTTTCTGTCGCACACCCCACGACCGGTTTCGTGCTGTTTAAAACGAAATGTTCCAAATAATTCTTCACCCATGGAAGATTTAATGAACAGAAAATTACGCATACCCTTTGACCCAATAAACTATCACCACGAACAATCCGATAAAAAACGATTCAATCGCAATTACTATGCAAAATGTGATGGTTTTTACTTGGTCAGGTCGTACTTGCAAAGGATTATTATAGGTGTTGAAAAATGGATGAATGAACGCACAAGCCGGATCCAGGCAAAGTGCCGCACAGTCAGAGACTGCACGTGGGCTAAGATACTGTCAGGTTGCCCAGGCCTAGACAGATATGAGAAAGAAAATGGAAATGGTAGTGAGACTCCAGCCTGTTTCAGCATGCAGCTCACCACCGATGGCCAATCAATTTAGCACGATGTTAGCCGCGCAGCACAGAAATGCTGTACGATTGCACATCCGTGCAAGTTGAAAAATGGATACAAGGTCATATTATACGCCGTTGTAATGTATGACATATCTGCATCCACAACTACATATTTCATTGAGCAGCTTGACTTAGGCTGCTCCTGGCACTGTTACAAAGCTGTGGCAATAGACAGCATAAATTTAAGATTTTTTGGATCATTCGACGAACCTTACATCGTTACACTTTTGGTGACAGCCTATATCTATCCCATGCTGGAATACTTCCCGGCGCTTGGAGCTTACGGCTATAGGACTACTGCGAACGGAATATTTTAATTTTTGTGTGTAGATCTAGACATCACGGTTCGTGTCCACACCAAAATTGACCGTCCTGCAAGAATCTGTTCCATTTGTCTTATGTTGTACACCCCGTGAGTATCACCTCACAGCGCTGCGTCGCCTTTGGAAAGGTTACTAGTAAGGGTTTTTAACTGTCTATGCCACGTGACGGTTTATCCACCACGAGATTTACGCCAATCAGGATGTGGTGTCGCAAAAAGAATTCGCTTCGGAAGTCGGTGGTCCGGCATCCGTAAAACGTGACCCAACCAGCGAAACATATGCAGGTTAATATGCTTCTCTATATGAACATTACTACCGAACAACTTATTTCGGAGAGCATCGGTGCGTATGCGATTGTAACAGCTAACTCCTAGAATGTTGCGGAGACATCGGTTGTCAAATACTTGGAGACGCTGAATGTGTTATTTACGTAAAGTCCAAGTTTCGCATTCATACAGTAACACACAAGTCTGGAGCCAGACAAGGTGCCAAGCAATATGAAGCAGGAAAAGCAGATAAGCAAGTGCGTCAAAAAGGGAAAGCAGGCAAGCGGAATATGAAAAGCAAATGCGCAAAAGTAGCTTGTTTTTGTAGTTTCACTGCATGCGATTTTGACTTTTTTGTTTTGCTTTTTTAGAAAATAATAACGGATTAAAAATTATGACACATTATAAAATAAACTGCCGCCACTGACTTCGGTTTGCAACCAACCGTCAGATGGAGCTTTTGGACACGACCCAGGCAAACTAATACGCCCAACTGAGCCTAGCGCTACGGTGAGTTTCTTCATCCCAACGCGCCACGTCATTGACTGGCCACCCGATCGTTTATCCTAGCTTTTGACAAGCTCTGTGAATAAGGAGCGGTCCCAACCATCGCAAACGAGCAAGCATCAGCATTTTTCTCAGTCCGTGGCCACCTGGTCCTAACACCCGCTTGAAGACATCTATATTTGTAACGCAATGCTGCCATCGAATGCGAGCAATCATACGAAGGCAACGAGTGTTAATAACAGAAAGCCGACGGACATCTTCCGCTTGGATAGACCAGGTTTCGCAGCCATAAAGGAGTGTAGCACGTACCACTGCGTTGTACACTCGGCCTTTAGTATGGAGTGAAACATCGCGTCGACGCCACAAGTGGCGAAGGTTAGCAAACGCTGCACCCGCTTTGCGAACACAACCGCCAGCAGAGTTACAACTGCCAAGGTAAACAAAGCTGTCGACCAAATCAAGATTGACATTGCACAGTTAGGTTCGGAAGAGAGCCGCTCCAATCCTGGGTAAGTGTTTGACACTTGTTAGGCGCAAAGCACCTTGAAGCCTCAAGTGCCAGGTGGTCCAGGGATTGTTGCATTATATGAGGGTCATCTTCCAGAAGTGCGATGTCACCCGCATACTCTAGATCGGTGGCTCTCTCACCCGGCAGAAGTTCAACATCTGCACCCACCAGCTCAGCTAAAGCTTTCCTTAGGACATCGCTAATCGCGAAGTTAAAAAGGAACGGCGATATAGGGCAACCCTAACGCACCCCGCTGGTTCCAAGGTTGTCACAGCCGGGGGCGGCAGTGGGGATGAGCTTCCACTGTCTATAAAATGCTCCCATATGGCGTGCGTCTCAAACAGCCTCTGACAACCAAAGTCCAGCTCCTGGCCTGCACGTGGCGGAACTGCTTCTACTGACAGGAGAAAGGACGAAGGCGGATGACTGGCGCCTCAAAACCAGTTTGCTCCGGGCAGATGGAGCTCGTCAGTCTGAGAGGGCAGTCCATCTGAGGGAAGGAAAACCCTGATTCCAAACCTCCGCTGTCTTGCAGTGGGAAAGGCTTCGGGAGTGAACCCTGAGGAAAAATCCCTGCTGCCTTGCAGGTTGCACCTGGTCGTGCAAAGGCTAGAGAGGCGTACTCGAACAATCGCCGAGGCACTTCAAGAGAGGCGCAAGAACCCTCAAAATGGCCACCGGCTCTCGTAAAGGAAAAAAACCGCTGCCTTGCGGGTAGACTTTTGAGTCAAAGGCTCGGGTGGGGTCCCCTAAGCTAACTCCCTACTTCGGCCTTGGCAACCGGGTAGTATGTCGCCTTCAACAAGAACCATGGAACCTACATTTTTCTTTCATCATGTACCCTCTTCATGGTATACTTGTTGGCACATCGTCTGTAAAGACTTGTGTAATAATAATAATAATAATAACCCCGCTGGAGATACTGAACGGGGACGACAATTTTCCGTACGGTCGAACCCTGTCCGAAGTTCGGCAATATAATGCTTTCAAGATCCAAACATACTTCTCAGGCACTCCATGTCACAGCAGACAGTTCCAAAGACTTTCGCGATCGAGCGAATCGAATGCCGCTTAGATGTCAAGGAATAACACGATAGCTAGCTTACGAAATGCGTGGCGTTGCTCCAGTAACTGACAGAGAGTAAAAATTTGATCTATGCACCCTCGACCGGCACAAAACTCAGTTTGCTTCTCACGGATTTGCTCTTCCCGTTTGGTACTCAATCGGTGAAGCAGGATGGAAGCCAGTATTATAGGAGCTACTGAAATGAGACTGATACACCGATGATTTTCACAGAAATCGCGCGGTCCCTTTTTGAAAATCGGAGCAATTACTTATTCTCTCCAACGGAGCGGAACGCGTTGCTCAGCCCATATGTAGGTGAACAGCGCCTGAAGTTCGCAAACTAAAGCAAAACCGCCATCTTTGAACAATGACGGTATTAAAGCAACAGCACCGCGACTACGTTGGGTTCCATTTAGCCGTAGAGAAATCAGCCGACGTACAAAGCTGCGCGTTTACAGCGCGGCGATTCGCCCAGTTCTCACTTATGGATGCGAGACGTGGCCTGTGCGGGTGGAGGATATGCGGAAACTAGAGGTTTTCGACCATTGGTGTCTCCGACGCATCCTCAATGTTCGATGGGATGAGCGAGTAACGAATGACGAGGTTCGCCACCGTTGTTTTGATATCCCTCGCCTGAGTTCGGTATTGCGACAATACCGACTGAGATGGTTTGGCCACATCCTGAGACGCTCGGACGCTGAACTAACCAGGATGACACTATCGCCGACACCCTGCGCAGAATGGCGTTGTCGTCGCGGAGGACAAGTGAAGACTTGGCTCGCCCCCGCGATATCGGACGTGGAGCTACTTGGTCTACGATCGGTTTACGGATGGCGCACGTGGGACCGGACGTGGCTTACAATCTGCGCGGATCTCGCTTCTAACCGCAGAGTGTGGGTGGCTGCAATCCGTGACGTCAATGAAGCCGACTCATCCTCCAGGAGGAGATAGTCGCACAAAATTAAAAGTAAGCTATGAAACAGAATCTACAAATGATAGCTAGACTCCTGTGTGTTTTGGGTGGAGCTCACTACCGATGGCAAATCAATCAAGACGGTGTTAACCGACAATATTAAAAAAATCACTCATAATAGTCAAGTGTTCACATCAACATAGTGCATTCCACTTGATAGGTTTATCTTATGATTGCATAGAAACAGTTGACGTTTACAGTAATGTATGATTGCACTCCTCGGAAAACCATTCCGAAGGTGGGATATTTAGCTGAGATTTCAAGTCCTTAACAACAAAATAAATTACAGTGCAGACAATTACGTAGCTAGGTGATATCCGATAGATTGAAGTGAAGGAGATGCATGCAAATGTGTTTTAGAATCAACTCCAGTTTTCGACAAGGTAATCGATACCTAGGCTGCCTATAAGGAATAATATGTTGACTACTCCCTGTGTACCAGTAGTTACAATTCAACGATTTATTGTTAAATGCTCAGCCCAGGTAAGGCTTAAACGATTAATTCATTTTCACAGTAATAACCTTATAAACCAAGTTATGCTTGAATGCCACAGTTACATAGGGTTAGGGGGATGTGATCAACATATTACTTTAATAAACTTATTAGATCTTCAAATTATATAGGCTGAACATGATTTGGAATTAATCGGCAAATTCAGGAAGCTCGTGCAAAGAAATCTTTTTCTACTGTGCATGAGACAACTTGGTTTGTAAATCCAAATCAAATGTTTGGACCAATGTATTGTGCTGCTCACATTCTCCACATGTACCGTATTTAACCTGTTTTCATGTTTCGATGCTTCAAGTCTACTCTCATTCACGGTTGAGGAGAACGATTTTTAAAATGAATAATGTGAGAGAACTCCATCTCATTCACTGATTTTATAGTTTCAGTTAAATCCGCTGACTTAGATTTTTGTTAAGCAATGGATTTCAAGTTAATATAGTTTTACTTGAGTGCCACTTTTACATAGGGTTCATACAACGAATCACGATGTTCAAACACAGAATCACAAAGCGATTCTTGGTCAAACACTCAGGGCGCTTATGGATGACCAAAGTAATGTGTTGCTCACATCCCCGCACTTACACACCACTACCGGTTTCTGGTTGTTTGCCGTCATCAGGTGGAGACAGTAAGATTAGGTTCAGTGAGCCTTGAAACAATGGATTATTATTTATTAAGGTCTCACTGTTTCAATGCTCAGTTATGCTAATCTCACTGTCCCATCCGGAGGATGGCGAACAACAAGAATCCAGCAGTCGCATGGATATGTTGGTGATATGAGCCCCCCTTTCTTTTTATTGATTTGCTCGGTTGACTCATATCAGTCATCAAATGGTCGGTTGTGTCTGTTTCGCTTGTCAACGATAGAAATTTTTATTTCACCACTCTCCCTGAACATTAACTTACTATCTCCGCCTAATGATAGCGATCAGTCTGAAATCGGTAGGCGTGCAATAGAAATTATCACTTCGAAAATTCGGATTCGGTTTTCTATCAAGCATCGCTAAATACATGATATAATTTCTCAGATAAAAATTATTTTGGCACAG
This sequence comes from Atriophallophorus winterbourni, assembly GCA_013407085.1. NCBI lineage: Eukaryota > Metazoa > Platyhelminthes > Trematoda > Plagiorchiida > Microphallidae > Atriophallophorus > Atriophallophorus winterbourni. The sequence continues at coordinate 18,145 of JACCGJ010019192.1, read as the reverse complement.
CTTAAATAAAAACACATAAGGTAACCTTTAGACACGGTAAGCAATAATTACCTCCATTGATTTTTTGAAGTTTACGCTTACTTTCTAGTTCATTTTGTCAATATCCTTAAACACGTGGGAAATTTTCTCGCTATTTAAAAATCGATTCTGATTTAATACATGCAAAAACTAACGTGCGTTTTTATATTTCTTCCTGGTCTCGCGTCTAGCTATTTCGAATTTGAATGTTGATATCTTTTTACATATCTTTTGGTATCTTTAGATGTCGAAATCTAATCTGCTACTCGTGCTGCAAATCTTGAGCGTGTTCCCATTCTGAATTTTGTCAGATGTAAAATCAATAATCTATTGACTGCAGTTTTAATGATCCGATTATTTTTAAAGTTGGGAAAATTGAAATTTAATGTCACCGTTGGTGAACACTTCGCTGCTACCTGCTTTCATGGCACATGCTTATGCATTGAGCACTCATTCGAAGTGAAAAGTAAATGGTCAGCAGTTTGCCAAATTATTTGTGCGCACGCTCGCTCGGTTCTCGGCTGAGGTGTTGGAATTTTCGGAAACCATTCGTGGACAGTACGTGTTAATCTATTTATAGTCGCACCTGTACGTGTGATTTTCAAACCGTTCGAACCCGTGGTAGTGCCACTGCTAATTCGTGTGTAAGATTTATGGGCCTGAATGGTGAACATATTTTATGTGCATAACAATTCAAACAATGTTATACTTGAATGCCACTGTTGCATAGGGTTCGTACAATGAATCACGAGGTCAAGCACTCAAGGCGCTTATGGATGGCCAAAGTAACGTGTTGCTCACATCCCCCTAAAATTACACTCCACTACCGGTTTCTGACTGTTTGCCGTCATCAGGTAGAGACAGTTAGATTAGGTTCAGTGAGCCTTGAAACAGTGGAAAAGCGGTAAAAAAATTTATACTTGAATGCCACTGTTACATAGGGTTCGTAGAACGAACCACAATGTTCAAACACAGAATCACAAAGTGATCCGAGGTCAAGCACTCAAGGCGCTGATGGATGACCAAAGTAATGTGTTGCTCACATCCCCCGAAATTACACTCCACTACCGGTGTCTAGCTGTTTGCCGTCATCAGGTAGAGACAGATTTATAATAGATGTACCAAGATCCTGTTAAGCAAGCAGTATTTCAAAGGATGCCTGCTCCTTCCGCAAACCAATTCGTCGATAGTTCAGTTCGTTTACATGCATCTGTTATATCATGTATCAATTATTACACAGGAATGCACTACGCTCCAAACATCTTGAACCTTGAGTGATAATTCAAGTTGAAAGAATATTCTGTTATCATATGTGTTTGTTGTGTAACTATCGTTTGAAGGTAACACTGTAGCTGGAGTCAATCATTTGTCCGTAAAAACACGAGGCCAACTCAATCGTGCTTGAGTGAAATGCTCGGGTGACTACTTTTGGTATGTCGGGTATTAAAGCGTGTATAATTGCGACAAATAATCATTCAAATCTTTTTCGCGCTATTGTACACAACATTTGAAAGGTCCCCGAACAGACTACGCAAAATGACTGAACCGGAACAAGATATCCAAGTCCACGCAGAACCTAAAAATGAGGAAGAGGCGGCCACTGAAACATCCCCACTTCGTCAATCTGAAACCAAAGAGTCTTGTTCACCGAAAGTTGTAAAACTACCAACTGCTCGCAGATTTGGAATGTGTGGACGATTACACAACAGAATCAGGCTTCGACCGTTGCCCAGGGGATTCTGGGTTTTCGCGGTGCCCGTGATACTCACCACGGTTGCTATTGTGGCGTTGGTGGTGGTGGTTGTGTTGTTCACAAAACCGGAACACACGCAATCGGAACGCAAGCCATCTGGAAGTGCAGGTATGTGTTATACGTGCTAAACGATCTGTCTTCGCCTCATGTGCCACCCGGCATGGAGAGGACTGACCACTGACCAATAAACCTCTTGTAAAATAAGGTTCGTACAACGACCCATGTTGTTTGCATATAATATCACAATGCGATTCCTGGTCAAGTGTTCAAGACCCTTGTAAACGATTGTTGTATTTTGATCAAATCACACATGTTGGCATGTAAGTGGAGGAATCTGGGCGACACAAATCGTGGGTTAAGTAAAATTATAAATTATATGTTGTTGATTCCATTAGTGTTCTGAGTAAGCCAGTTTCGAAACGTGCGGTTAGATTGTGATGAGGAGTGTTTAGTTTCAAAGTTTGTAAAAATGTCATTGAATCAAGGATGTACAAGATCACCCAGTCCACCTTTTGTTTTGGGTGAATTACCTTTAATTAAACAATTTATCCAAATTCAAATGTAGAGAAAAATTAACAAAAAATCACTGTGATTGATAGTTTGAAATGTTGTTCTGAGTGGCAATATGTTGCTCGAAAAATGGCGCGATCAACCTCATGGATATCGGTTGAACATATATTTGAGATAAATCCCATTTGTGAACAGAGGAACGACTACGATCGATAGTGTTGATGTTCTAAAGTGAAAGTTGGTTTCATATTTGCTATATTAATCAAAATTCAAGAATTTATCTTTTATAAAAAGTCTCTCCAGTGACGCAATTGGAAGAAATATTACAATATTATGTGAAGACTGGCGTTCATTGTACAATAGAAATTAAATATGAATCAAACGGTAAAACTATTATTCACTAAATAACTTGCAATGGATGAGAGAGTGAATTAAACAAAATAAGATTTCACTTGGAGTTGCAGGAATTCTCTGATGTTCTAGGATCGAGGACCGGTAGTTTATCATGTTAAGATGGGTCTGCTTCAAGCACTATGGAAAGGTGATTCCCCATAAATTCATGTTGTTCTAAGAGCGAGGACGACAAATCTGCCATGATAAACAACAGTGGCTTAAAAATGCAAATTGTTTACCATTCTTCCACGGTTTCAAGGCATGCGGATACTGATCGTGCAAACAGCACGAAACCGGTCGTGAGGTGCTTGTGATGAAAAGGCATGCAACTGAGCATTTTTGTTCATGCTCATGGGTTTAAACCCTATCTACATGTGCTTGGGCACACGTGATTGAACAAGTTGGTCGTATCAACTTTATCCAACAGTGGCATACACGCGCAACATGCTTACGATCAAAATTGATTATCCGAAATTAGCAAGCACAGCCGACCTGATATTTAGAAGTTTGAACCACGCGTCCATACGGGTGAATTATAAATCAAACCGCACGGACAGTGTATTCTGTTTTAAGTTCAAGGTCTTTTCTTCACATACGTGAATAGCTTCAGACGTTTCTTGAAAAAATAGATAACCTTTTGAGTGAAAATACTTTTGCTGTTATTTTCGTTTCCAAGCTAGTCCATCCGGTCGTTATTTTAAGTTTTATTGCGCTCGAACCTACTTGTTAGTAGCTATCCGTTCAGCTCCTGTGCACAGTTCGAAAACTATACCAGAAAAATCGCCACTAATGACACCCGCTGAAGGTAATTTCACTGGCGTGTATGTGAAGGGAACTTCAAACCAGTATCAACAGCAACCGAGAGCACATCAAAATGCACTTCCTATCCATCATTCAGATCACTAGCGATCGCATTCATATCAAACGAGAATTTAATTTTAGTCACCGACATACCGGATGGGCCATATAGGTTTAGTTTGAGTAATTTGATTTGATTCAATCTAGTTATAGCAAAACGAATGTGCATCCACAACATGCTTCGAATACAATAGGATGAGCTGGATCCATTTTACTTCGCCTTGATTGTGCTTGAACTAACAATCCGTTCGATATCCCAACTTTTAAAATACCTTGAAAATTTTGTTTAACCTTTTCAAGCACGCACCTGTTGGTGTCGTTTGCGTTTCTCTTAATGCACAATGATTAATTTGTCGCCGTTTTTTTTGAATTTTTGCAATTGTAAGAATCGATTAGAATTTACATGAAAAATTGCCCAGAATTCGCCACAAACACCCCTGAGTTCAAAATAGACCCACTATATGAATTGAACACCATTGATGCCTCGCTCACATATGAAAAACGCGTTGCAGTCTTTAAAATCGCCATTGCCTCCATTTTTACAGGGCCTTCAAATCGGCTGCGCATAAAATTTATTTCTCCACACGTTTTCCCGCTTTTTCGTTTAAAATCTTTCTTTGCTAGAAGTAACAAGTGTTAAGGTAAGCAAACTAATCATTCTAACAACAACACCATACAATCTCCTGTCGGTTCAATAGGGACAATCAGCTAGCGCATGTATCCATCGAGCCTCGATGTAAAAGTTGCACAAAATTCTGTTCGAAACATTTCTCCTACAAGGAAACAGTTTCTAACCCAGCAAGAAATGCGACACCAGTGCTGTCGAGATTGTGAACATCTCAAAGTAGTTGAATTCCTGTAAGTTTCAGGTCGTTCAGCCAATGAGATGTTCATGTTTGCTTTCCGTTTCACAATCAGCTTACCTGCCCCTGCCTATTTGTGATCAATTCTGATAATATTACTTGTGGACCAAGTTTCGCACTACACACCGAAACGCCCACCCACTTTATGTTTTAGGTTTATCAACGAGAAAAATGGAGACAATGGACCCGCGATGCCTTTTGCCAATTGATGTTGGAACGTGTCGTGGTCACGTACCGATGTATGGCTTCGACGCGGTCGGAAGGATGTGCTTCGTTTTCGTGTACACCGGATGCGGGGGAAATGAAAATCGATTCAACTCACTCGATGAGTGTGAGAAGGCGTGTTATTGAAACAACAACCGAGCAGCCTTTGCGCATAAACAACCGACCATCTTGCTTATGTTTACTTGATCGAATATGGGAATTAATTACCAGGATGTGATTTCATTCCTACATGATAATGGATTGGTTAATAGGCGAAAATGATCAAACTTGCATGTTAGCGAGTAACGGATCGCGCATGATACCGAAAAAAGATCTAACTAGCTCCCAGTTATCTGATAAGTGAAACACTCGAAACCGGCGGAGGTAGGTGAGTACGTATGGGTATGGGTATCCCGCACAGTCAGAGACTGCACGTGGGCTGAAATACTGACACGTTGCCCAGGCCTAGACAGATATGAGGGGGCAAATAAAAATAGAAATAGTAGTGAGACTGTAGCATGTTTCAGTATGCAGCTCACTACCGTTGGCCAATCAATTTAGCACGATATTAGCCGCACAGCACAGAAATGCTGCACGATTGCTGTTGAGGAACTATTATTATTTTCCTCAAAAACTCATTATAACTTATAACTCATTATAATTTATGATTCTCGATTCTGATTGGTCCATTTGGTCGGCCATGATGATTCAGTGTATAAATACACACGAGCGGCAGCCTAATGGCTTTTGGTCAGACGGTAAAGCTCTTTGTGTAAACAGCCTGCCATTGTTCTTGCTACGCGTAGTGTTGAGTTAGTTAGTCCATTGTGACTAATAGCATAAAGGTTTTCAGTGTTAAACATTTTGGGTAATTAATACTTGGGTTCTGCTCGGGTAATATATAACAATTGCACATCCGTGTGTGATGTAAATGCATGCAAAAACGGATTTTTACCTTCAGTTATCTTTGTCAAAGTGGGACTGTAGTTAAACACTTTCACATTATATGCAGAAATTTATTGCAGAGCGAGAGATGAAAATTTGGGTATCCACGAGGAAAGCCTGTAAAGCTCGATTCTCCACCATGAGTACCATGGAATTAACAATGACTGTCACATTTAATTGAAGTAACTGGAATCTTTGGACAGTATGTTTGTCATTTTTCATGCATCAGCTTAACAGGGCCTATCTTGTTCGCTGAAACTTTTACTCACGTAAAAATGAGCATAGCAGTAACTTCAGTCCATAAGAGAGAGCATTTAATAATCATTCGATTGGGACACGAAAGCATTGTGCGCATGGCTGAATCGCAATTATTCAAATCAACTCGACATGTAGCGTGCTGATTTTATCATCATTAATCGAGCACTGCTACATGCTTGAAACTGAAGTCAAACAGATGCTATCAATGTATCCAGTTGTTAGGGCGTCAAATATGTTATGACTGGCAGCTCGTAGACAAGTTTTGGAGTAATCATTATAAAACATTCACGTATATTTATTGTTTCTGTCACGAGCTTGAGTAAGTTCAAATTTCAATATTATTCAGTTTTCAAGGGTCGAAATTAGAGTAAATTTGTTACATTCAAATTTCACGAAAGCAAAATAAATTAGAAGATCCTCGGCTGTCTTTAAGCGAGTTGATTGTACTAGCCTTTTTGTCACAAAGTGTTCCCCCGACAAATTATTTCAACAGCTTAATGCTCTTGATCAACTGATCAAAGGAACGAATTAGGAACAAGTCAGTGGTGATTTTAGAGTAACAGCTATTCTTGGTCAATTATGATCCATCAAGCTCCGACTGACATCAGTGAAATTCAATGCATTGTTGCCTGAGATTGCAGTTTATTGCGATAAAAATGATATCTAAGATGGATCTCATGCGCTCGAACAGATAGATTGAGGTGTTTTGAGTAACGGTGAAGATACGTTTCTTGAGTACAATCATTATGCAAAAAAATTGAGTGCAATCGGTTACAGGAGGTTTTGGGTAACGTTTCACTTCGAACACAGAAGCTTCGTCAGACCAAGGGTGATAGTCAGGACAGGGAACATGACTAAGTAGTAGTCAAACCACTAGCCCTGATCTGACCTTACCGCTAAACTGCCTGTAGTAAGCCTACAGTGTCACCGCTCGTAGACATGACCAGGATTGGTGATCGATTTGCCTACTGGTGTGTATCCAAATCAATCTAATACAAGTGAACACGGTCAAGGTCGGTTGAAACTGCGGCCCCTATGCGTAAAAGTACCAAACTAATGGGGGCAAGGTTAAACAATTTTTGAAGTAAAAGAAAAAATCTTCGGTATGGTATGAACGCACAAGCCTGATCCAGGCAGTGCCACACAGTCAGAGACTGCACGTGGGCTAAGATACTGATGAGAGGGTAAATAGTTCTTATTCACCTTATTCCTACTAGTTTATTAGATTTTTGTTTTTCTTCAAAAATAGCTTAACTTTAGCCCCGTTAAACAAGTTGCGCTTGTATGCCCCTGTTGGATAAGGTTGGTACGACCAACCCGTTCAATAACATGAGCTCACAAGTCTAGCTGACCGGAAACACGTGACATTCTCAGACAAGTGTTTCGTAGCAGAACAGGGTGAACACGCAATAAATTCGCCCCGGCGTTCAATGTGATCCAGCAAACAAGCAAGAGTATATTGCTCTATTTTAGAGATGCGGGGCATTAAAACGTGATAAACCACTGCATTCAACGGATGAGCGTCAACATTTGACCAGTACCGCGTGATTTCCTTTCAGCAGTTAGCACCATCAGTCACTCCCACCCAGTATGAATAGTAAATGTTGCTTCCAAAGTGATAGATTTTGCTAGAATGTCAGATGAATGTACAGTTGAGTTATCGTTTATGATTACGCAATCATGATACCTCACAGTTCCCCTTTATGAGATGATTCTAGTGGCCGCGAGCAAGAAAGTAAAATTATAGCGACCATCGTTTCAAGAAAATCGACTTCATTTTAGATGGTACAGTAGCAATTCGAACCGTGTCGATCGAAGACCACGAAAGAAGAATTGTTTACCAATTTCTGTGTGGCTAAGTAGAGGAATGGATAAAAGCAGCTGTGCGATGTAGAGAAACCATTGTACAGTCAAATCTGGGTCTTCGTTGCAGTCAACTACGGTAAAAATAGAGTGTCAAGGAAAGCTGATAACACGCGAAACAGTTGAAACAGAAGAGATAGGATAGGTGATTAAAAACACCAGGAGACGAGGACACTCAATGTGTTTGTAGAACTTCGAATCGACCAGAAAAACCACAGGAAAACGGTATAAAAATTTCAAGAAAAATAGGCAAACATTCAACAAAGGCGTTAAGGATCACTTGCCCAATGTACCGAATCAAACTGAATTTAAAAGACCGCTGATCAATGAACAACGAGATTATTTTTCAGTGAACAAATGTAATAAAAATCAGCATTTAGAAAAGTCACAGCATGTGCAGAAGAGTAACGTACACTCGCAAACAAGACCACGAAATGAAGCCAAATTAACTGTAATGGGAACGAGGGAAACAGATCGACCTATTTGAAAGTTATTAGTTAGTCAAATGAAAGTATCACAGCAAAAGGTCAAGGTTCTCTCGTAGCCGGTGACGTGCCAGTTGGTCCGAGACACGCTGGCCGTAACAAGTCCCCGTAAAGACGTAACAATCGATGCAACGCCACGATCATCGGACTACCCCCGGTGACGAGAATGCAATCAACAATGTGAGGATACAGATCGATTATTTGATGCCACGTTGATGGATCCACTGAAAGAGGGGAAATGAGACGAACGTGCTGAGGAAAATGTGGACAAAGATGAATAAGCTATATTTGTATACTCATCCGTGCCAAGCCCATCGAACTATTCACAAAGTTGATCACGACGGTCCATAATGGAAGCACTGGACTTGAGTTTCGCTCTTATTTGAGCTCATCAGCAGTGCATATCCTTTCGCTTCGGGTGGGATAATAATAATAAGCTACAGCAGAATAGTTTTGCGACGATACTGCTTTACAGAACACATTTGAAGATATGAACTGAAACCGTGGCAGCTAGCGTATAGGTAAACAAACCGAGTAGTAGCTTTGGGATCACTATGGAATTCTAGGGTGGTTTACTAAACTACATTTTCAAAGTATTGAGAAGTAAAAAAGTGGACAAATTAGTGATCCAAATCGCAAGGTTACTCCAGTCTGGAGTGAGCAGCTCACACTTAACGCGCGATTCTAAGGTTTGTGAACAAATTCGATCTATAAAGTGTTCGCGAGGTTAACTAATTCATGGATAAACCGAAGAGCCTAGTTTTAAATTAGGTCCAAAGTTACAGAATTCTGAGTAGAAAAGTGCTTACAGCACACGATGTGGTCAAGAATGTCGGCTTAATGGATAAACGAAACAATTGAACGAGTCCCAGGGAGCGTATGGGTGCGAGGGACCTGCGTATTTTCACGGATATGCAATCGTGCAGTATTTCTGTGCTGTGCGGCTAACGTCGTGTTAAATTGATTGGCCACCGGTAGTGAGCTGCACGCTAAAACACGCTGGAGTCTCAGTAACATTTCTATTTTCTTTCTATTTCTTTTGTCATATCCGTCTAGGCCTGGGCAACCTGACATTATATCAGCCCACGTGCAGTCTCTGACTGTGCGGCACTTTGTCTGGATAAGGCTTGTGCTTTCACATCCCACATTTGTGTTCCAGGGTAAAGATCGTTGACAGTAATAGACTGTTTTGTTATATCGACCAGGCACGGATCGATCGTGAATACAGACTATAGTCTAGTTCCATGGTGAGCGGTGCCTAGTACGACAAAGAGAATGAGAATCGATTCCCAAAGTTCGAGAGTGAGTGAATTACTCGAACGGGTGCCGGCGTTATCGATGCACCGGGATCAACATTAACATTGCTCTGTTTTAGATTGTGGTTACCTTAAAAATCACCCATTGAGAGCTATTACCATTCAGAGTAGAGGGTTAGAAAAATGTTCAAGTTTGATTTTTCATCATACATGACTTGATTCTTTCCCATAGAATAACAAAAAAGCATACGACTGCAACGACAATGGGGTATCGGAAGTCTTTATGGTAGTCATTCTTTAACGGAACACTTTTCATGAGACTGATGTGGTCTTCTGATACTAGATGGTTTTCCATTGAAATCTTCACCAGCGACGTGTTATGTCCAGTTACTCAGTGTTCCGAAATTTTATTCTGAGATTCTTTATTTGATGTCCTCATTCATCGTCTACTTGTCTGCTTGGGTTGTAGATCTTGTCAGAGCAATTGGCGTTGAAGAATCGGAATTCCTGTGCTGAGGTCAAGGTATTGCAGTTCCGGATAAGCGAGAAGGTGTTCTGGCTTGTCAGGCCTTAAAATCTGTTTCAACACCTGTTGTCTGCGCGTCTAAGTGAAGCGGTGTTTGCTTTCTGTCTTTTCCTTGTAACTCTAATGGTTTACGCGCAGGGCGTGCTACCACGGTGCTTCAAAGCCTTTGGCGTTAATACTCCGTCTATGCTTTCTTGGCAAGCCAAGTAATCTCAGATAGTGTGTGCTGCTGTCAGAGGAACGAAAGGGCGATAACATTGTTAACAGGCATCTCCTAACGAATAAAACACCCCGATTCGCTGATTGGCCGGAAATTGTACAATACTATTGATCGATGAAAATATTCCAACTTTCTGCCCGGTTTGGAGTTTCATTAACGTTTACAAACAGTACCGACATATTATCGACCGACATTCTAGAAAGATCGATTCTGTATTGTAATAGTAGTGCACACTCTGTTGTAATTGATCTCGCACATCGGGTGTAGATAAATCGTTATTTTACAATCGATCGGCTTTTTGCCATTCCACGCTGGTGGACAGTGAACTTTGGGATCGACGTGGCTGAGAGCCTTTATGTTATCAAAGAACCTAACAAACATTGGCAACATAAAAGTCGTTCTGTTAACTGACTAAGGCTCATCAACTCCAACAGGATTCAGCTCAAAAAGCGGGAGATTTTCGGTGACAGTATACCGCGTTGACAGTATACCGCGTTGACTCATTCCGGTTTCTACCACGAAGCGGTGGACCTGCATAATTTCTCAACAAGAGTCTTCGCACAGATTTTGATTAGTTAAATTAGGTTTTGAGGGATTCCAGATGCCGTAAAACCATTGCCGAATAGTTGGTTTAACAAGCCACAGATACCGAAGATGGGGAATTTGCCGATCGGTAGACTGCTCGGTGAATAAACTCAGGGCATCGATGTGGGTTGTCCATAATCTGCTAAATACTACCTGGCTTTCTCTGTTTGCCACTTCTTCAGTGTGCTTCTGCTCATCACGTTGATAGGGATGGTTGCAAGAAAAATAATGTGAACAGATTAACAGTCACTGTCTCCACCTGATGACGGCAAACAGCCAGAAACCGGAAGTGGAGTGTAGTTTCGGGGGATGTGAGCAACAGATCACTTAGGTTAACAGTCTGTTTCGTAAGTACTCAAAAATCATCCGTTTCTAATCATATGAAAATCGATAACAAATACAGATTGATAAATGTGAAGCGCCAAGCTAAAAATTCTCGTGCTGTAAGCTATTATCAAACGGAAATCCAAGTACAAAACAAATAACATTCAACGTCGACTGGCATACAAATGCCAAGAACAGACGAAACGTGAAAACTACTTTCGATTCAATTTGGTTTTGTCACATGGTCGTACTTACCGTCCCGATGGGAAGAAACGGAGCGCAGTGAAGTGAGCATGATTGTGAGTGCCTTGAACACGTAGGCGATTTCAACCAGACGAGCTCTGGAAATGAATAGTGGACCAGACAAAAATTATCGATTGTGTGAACAGGGTAAACATTGCGGAAGTCAGCGCGATCGCTTTCACGATAACCGCGATCGATTAATGCTTAACTCGTTGTGGAATTTTGATTGACAGTCTGCTAATCATAAAACCGATTACGAGTTTACGTGTTTAGAGCACAACCTGAATAAAATTTGGGAATATCTGACATGCAGCAGACCTTTTAAAGAAAAAAAGTGGACCATTGTGAGAGGTTGCCTATTCCACAGATCGAACAAAAAAACGCAACGATAAGAAAACGGAAATGGACGACTACGGAGACGATGAAATTCAAATTCCTCTGGTTCCCAAACATCTTTACGACGAGGAGACATCTAGGATGATTATAAAACATCAGCAATCATACAAACAAGTTGTGCAATTGCCGAAGCTCAGGACTCGCCAAGTTTCACTGTCAGCTGACTTGTTTATAACGATAAAACGCAAAATCGTTGGGGTAAAAGTTGATAAAAACTCTAGAAATATAGTGTTCATTTCACTCCAACCTACGAGAACGAAACACCGGCAGAAGCATTATTGGCAAAACATCAACGCAACAACCACAGCAATCGAAGCGATCGGAAATCCTCATTTGGATAAATTTCTATCTCACACACACCACGACCGGTTTCGTGCTGCTTGCACTCATCAGGTAGGGACAACAGTTAGATCAGGATCTGCATGCGCTTGAAACAGTAGAAGAATGGTACACAAGCCACTGTTGGATAAGGTTGGTACGACCAACCTGTTCAATCACGTACCGAAACACATGCAGATAGAGTTTGAAACCATGATCATGAGCAAAAATTCTCAGTTGCATGCATTGCCATCACACCACCGTTATCGTGCTGCTCGCACTAATCACGTATGGTATGGTATGGTATGATATATTATCAGAGCACAAGCCTGATCCATGCACACTGCCGCACAGTCAGAAACTGCACGTGGGCTAAGATACTGTCAGATTGCCCAGGCCTAGACAGATATGAGGGGGGAAAAGAACAGGATGTGGTAGTGAGACTCTAGCGTGTTTCAGCCTGCAGCTCACTACCGCTGGCCAATCAATTTAGCACGGTGTTAGCCGCACAGCACAGAAATGTTGCACGATTGCACACCCGTGCATATCATGTAGGGACAGAACTATCAGGATCCGCATGCCTTGAAATAGTGCAAGAATGCTAAACAAATTTCGCTTTTATGCATGAAAATGAGCATTTTGGTTCGTGCTCATGGATCTAACCCCAGATACATGAGATTGAACAGGTTGGTCGTACCAACCTTATCCAACAAGGGCTTACAATTTCAACTTGTCAGAGATACACATCAGGTTTTAGCAAACCGATCCATTATCACGGGGAAGCGAAAAGCGGAACGAGAGAACAATCGCTTACCTTGGCAATGGGCACTTTCCAGTCAGTTGCGCGGATTGATAGAACTGTATCAATGTGGATCGACAGCGTTGAATGATGCCTCTGACGGCGGTTCGACTAACTGTCACCGATACACTTGATGTGAATACAGATGCTTCCTCGGACACAGTCTTACTGGGCACAATTGGCTGTCCAAACGCATGACGCAGTAATTTGCTGAAGCAAAGTCGAGCAAAGTTTTCACGGAACGTGTGTTGCCGTAAGCGGTCCAGATCAATATCGAAATTCAACGAGTAATCGGCGAACGGATCGTGTTCTTCAATCAACTGCGTCTGTCGCACAGCGATCCCAGGTTGTCTTGGCATATTGGTGGCCCGAGTGAGAGGCGGTGTGTGTTCATCCAACGAAAGTGGCTCGGTCTTGGAAGGAACAGAGTCGAATAAAGCATCAATGTTGAATCCGGACTCGTCAGTCACCCGTGATGGGGCAACCGAGGCTTGCACGGAGCCCATGCTTAGCAGATGAATGAGGTGACTGACAAAAGTCTCAGGCAAAGACACTGAGCTGCTCAAGTACAAGTCACTAATCGAATCGATGAACTGAAAGAGAAAAGATAAAAAAGTTTGATGAGCAGGTTTCAGAACAATGAAAGTAGATGGAGAAAACAGGTAAACTTGTACACCGAGAGTCATTTTAACACATTTTAGCAAACGATGTTAATCTATCTGTACACATCTCTAAAATATTATGAACGAACAAAGATAAAATTTATAGTTTTACGGAAAACTTTGGATTGCCAGTCAAATTTCCAAATCCGAAGCAGCGTTGAATTCGTCTACCAGCGACATCAAATGCTGTGATGGTAAATGACTAAATTTTAACCAGCGAAGTTTTTTTCAAATCCTGTTTTACATATAAACTTAGTGACAGAAAAATGTGTGAAAAATTAATTTTAAATACGGCCGGTTTAAAGGCTGTTCAACGGTAGACCACGTTGGAAAATTTCGCTTCAACCGATACAATGCATAATAAACGTTTTATAGACGGAAAAGCTTAAGATAGTGATGGCTACGATGACCGGGATTCACCACTGTATGACGTCACAAGCTTGATCCAGGCAAAGTGCCGCACAGTCAGAAAGACTGCACGTTGGTTGAGATACGGCCAAGTTACTGAGGCCTAGACAGATATGAGAACGAAAACAGAAATGGCAATAAGACTCCACCGTATTTCCCCATGCACTATCGGTGGCCAATCCATTTAGCACGATGTTAGGTGCACAGCACAGAAGTTCTGCACGGTTATACATCTGTGCACTAGTGGTTGCAATGGCAACTAATACACATGCGAACACGAACTGGAATTGATGTAGATAAGATAATAGTAGTTGCGATAAAGCACATTATTACACTTGTTTGTTGAGACACCAATTGCATTGAGCAAATTACCTTGCAATCCAACTCTTCGTGTTGTTGAAACTCTTGAATGGACAGCGAAGACGGCGGTTGTCTAGAAAAAAGCGGACGTCGGGTTCGATCAGGACATGGTTAACGATAACAAACAAAACAGATTGCTCAGAATGAAGTAAAGTGTTTGAAAATCGGTTTCTCGGTTCTGACGTCCAAAATAGTGACGTTTAACTATTGACAAGGCCGATTCCGAGCAAAAAGGATACAAGTGACGTAAATTACAGGACAGCAGTCGATGGCAAACGAGTTCTGCTTCTTCTTCTATTAAATTTATCAAATCAGCATTGATCGAGCATTGCTTCTTTGAATGTGCCAGGGCTACAAGATAGAACCCATGTGTCATCTATCAAATTGCACGACATTGTGCCCGATTTCAGGCCCATTATTTGATCTATCATGTGTTGCTCGAACAGTCCGAGCGAACACCCGCCTCCTGTTGTACAAAGCCGAGGTCACTTGCCAGGCCACATGCAAAAACGACACGCCACTCATCGACCAATCTCAAGAATTTCTTAGCCGTTCCCATGTTTCATCTGGTCGCGAATACCACATTGTCGACTTCACGTACACAGAACACAGCTAGCTTGAAATGTAATGGTGAACACCCGTGAAACCTTTCATTGCGTACGACAAGTCTATGTCCGGTGTAATCGACAACGGTGGGGCTGTACCAATCATTTACGGATATGAGGACTAAACCGGTAACACAGAATACAGTTTGGATGTTGAATGGGATTGACCGCCCACGGAGCGGAAAACGAATGCTTTCTGCACAAGCCACATGACCGCAAATGTTTCACCGCATGTTTCACCACACAACTATATTTAATGTGTTGCTCACATGCCCTGCACTTAGGCGTGTAATTTCGGTGTGTGTGAGCAACACATTACTTTGATCATCCATAAGCGCCTTGAGTGCTTGACCACGAGTCGCTATATGATTCTGTTCGTTGTACGAACCCTATGCAACCGTGGCATTCAAGTATAACTTTGTTTAGCACTTATTCACTGTTTCAAGGCTCACTGAACCTAATCTTACTGTCTCCACTTGATGACGGCAAACAGCCAGAAACCAGTAGTGGAGTGTAATTTAGGGAGATGTAAGCTACACTGGTAGTAATTAGAAAAATTCGGTCGTCGGACATCACTTTTTTCGATACCGCTTTTCATTTTAGATCCTGTTCGAGTTGATGGCTTTGATTGATACTAGTAATGGGGGAATTACTACCTTTTGCTTTAGATGCGCTTCAAAGCTGGTTATTATCTATTCATATGGCCAATCAACTTAGATTCACTGATGAGATCCTTCGTCCAGGATCGGCTGTGCAGCCTAACTAGACAGTCGTAGTTTTGAAGTGCTACTCATCAAGGTTGTTGATGGCTTGATGGACCGAATCGTTGGAGCGATACGAAGCTGAGCACAATACATAAAAACTATATGACGAACGATTGTTTGGTTAATCGGAGCGTGAACTTTGAAACCACTATTGTATAATATTAGCATTCTAGAACAAAATGGCCGTATTTGCATGCTTACTCATCACATGATTATCGTCTCTTTGTCCCCCCTCATACCTGTTTAGGCCTGGGCAACCTGACAGTATCTCGGCGCACGTGCAGTTTCTGACTGTGCGGCACTCTGCCTGGATCAGACTTATGCTTTCATACCATCTTTCTCCAGTTATATATGCCGGTACGTGTTAAAACGCAGAACGACAGCAAAGTCAAATACACTGAGCTTTGAATAAGATCTCGTCAGTCTGTCCCAACCTAAACATCATCTCAGAAAGACGACCACAGTAGGAAGAATGGGACCAGTTCTCGCATGCAGCTCGTTGGGACCGTCGTAGTATACAACCACACACGCAATTACAAGTGCTTGTACTAATCCGTAAAATATAATCTTTAACCAAAAACACTTCAGATAAACAGAGCACCGTGTGGAAAATAAATTTTTGAAATTCTTGATCATTCCGGAGAAAGAAACGCGACATCGACCCATGGGCAACGTTACACTTTCGAGTTGAATATCACTAAAATTATCATCATCAAACTGTAATCACACACACACTTATATAAACCAACAGACAAGTGATGAACGATTGCACACACATGTTTGCTAGGTATGCTTGTAACGCGCAACACACTCGATGCATAGATTGACATTCATATTGACACTGTGTATCATCGAGTTCCACAGAGGATCAGGATAAGCTTGAGGCGAAGTGGAGCAGAGCGATTAGTCTGAATCGTGACAACAAATCTCGTGCTCGGCAATGAACATGTGGTCTAACAACTAGCTCAGACATGCGAAACGAACAGGAACACGCAAACAAATCAAGCGAAAATCTGTTTCTCACTCGCTGACAAATGAATGAATGAATGAATGATTACAATGATTTGCAACCAAGACGGAAAAAACACGAATGTGGCGAGATTGTTAATAGACACGCGAGCGAATCACACTCACTGATGACAGAAGAGGAAATCTTGCAGCAATTCCATGATCAGTTTGGACAGACGGAGACTCGACTCGTCTGAAACGGGAAGCATATCAATTTAATGGGGAGAAAGCGATAAGTGACTAGTGGCCATGTAACCATTCCAAACAAACGGGTTAAGTAAAAGAAAAACATAAGTACCTACAATAGTTAGTTGGCACTGATGTGCAATCGGGCAGTCCTTTTTGTGTTGTGCAGATAAATTAAGTTGCCACCGGTAGTGAGCTGTATGACACTGGAGTTTTATTACCGTTTCTTATATTTGTCAAGGCCTGGGCAAGCTAACAGTATCTCGCCTACTGCAATCTATGACTGTGCGATACTGCATGGATCAGACTTATGATTTTGTACATACATACATACATCGTTTAGAGGACAGACAGGGAGGAGATTATGCTTGCAAATGATTTGTTGCAAGATTGATTCAAAGATCAGTGAAGTGAAAATTTACGCTGTGGCATCAAATGATGAATATCTCGGAGGGAATAACCAATGACTAGAAAAAGCGTGTTATATAATTGTAAACAACTCCTCAGATGTCGAATATTCAACGAAACCTTCCCGTCTAATGTGGATCTAATCTAGAAAGATGGAACATCACAATTGTAGTGATATATCTAGGCACGGATGTGCAATTGTGAAGTATTTAAATACTGCGCAGATTGATTTGTCAAAAGTATTGAGCTGCAAGCGAAAACACGCTGGAGTCTCACTGCCGTTTTCCCATTTTCGTACCTGTCCAGGCCTGCAACCAGACATCATCTCAGCCTACGGGCAGTCTCTTATTGTGCAGCACCTTGCAAGGATCAATGCTTGTGATTTCATAATTATATAGCGATATATCAGCCGCAACATAGTGTGGATGGTTATTCAATGACGCCAGCGATGAAATAAAACGATCGCACAATGATTGGTCGAATAACTCAAGGCGGTACGGAAATTAAAGAAGGATCTTTCTCAAAGGGGCCTCCTTCGCTCCATGTGGACCATATATGTATGTCACACGCGCATGACGAGCTCATGCTCCGCAGCGTTTCGAATGACTAAACAGTCGGACTCCGGGGGAACACTCTCCCGCGCGCAGCGCTCACAGCGATAGACAGTAATCGGCCGGCGTGAATCACGTTCAGCAGTCGAGAGCAATATATGCCTTCCTCCAGCTTGAAAATGACGCTCAAAAGGAGTTTAGAATGAATCCTTTAGAGCGTAATTTATTCGTAACTTTTCGCTTCTGAAACAGAAACTTCATCAGACTAAGGGTGTCCGTGCGAATACGAGTAACGTATAAAAGAGGCACAACACTGCAATACTTATTAGTGCGTCTAGAGGGTCATTACTCTATTAGCTGATTCATCACAAACTTT
>JACCGJ010019189.1:0-10503 GCA_013407085.1 Atriophallophorus winterbourni | reverse complement strand
CCTCTCGTGGACTATGGAACAAAAGGACTCAGGTGTGTTAATCGAATACCGAAAATAACCCTCTACAACGTCTGTTGAATCTACGGAGCTCGCTTATTAACACAACTCAGTCCTTTTGTTCCATAGTCCACGAGAGGCTGTGTGTACCAAAAAAATACTGGAACTCCACATATTTTCTAATGTGTACCATGTGACACTTTTGGACATTGAAAAATGAGCGATTTCATTGGGACCAAACCTGGAGGTTGTCAAGATCCTTTTGGAGAAGTTCGCTATTACTGGACATCTGTGGCTTTTAATAGAAAAAACGTTTGCCGAAGGTAAACCTACCACCTCCTTCAGCTTTGTTCCAGGCACATCGAGAAGTTCGAGCTTGACCTATTTGCGCCGCTGCGCAAGGCTTCGGGCATTTGTCTCCTTCGGCTTCTTCCTGCAGAAAAATTCCCCGCATATCACGGGATACCAAACCAATTTTTGCACGAAAAACAGCAGATCTGACTAGATTATCTTCTCTCACAGGAATAATCACAACAATACCTAGTAAGCAAGCAGGTTTTGAAACTTCTAAACTATTCACCAGTATGATTTTCCTAACACGTAAATTACGCTTACGATAGATACACGTTTGTATTGTCGATTGCTATGGTAGATACTCAAACTTCCAACGCTTCCAGAAAACGTTCGCCAAGTGTCAACAAACTTTCCATCAGAACGCGTTCTATCGTTCCAGCGATTTAGCAACAAGTCGTTGGGACACAGTGAACAATAGTCAATGACGTCTGAGGTAAAACGAACAAGTGATCTGTTGTTCAGAATCCACTCAACGTCAATCAAAGCGTTTGGCATTGTCTCGTCGGATGGTGTTTGTTGTGTGTATATGGAATTCAAAGCACGATAAATTGATCTCATCAGTCGCTCTCAAACACCTCCTCGATGACGTTTGGTCCTTTATTTGAACTAATGAATTAGGGTTTACATCGACAACCAATGAAGTGCCCCATCAAAAAGATATCTCTATCAGTAGAATGGGCTACTTGCATACTAATATCGCTTGACTGTAAAGAAGTGAACTAACCCATTCTGTTTTTCCACAGATCGACCCTACTTAACTACAACCGGTCACAAATAGTCCAAACCCACTTTAGCAAACGGGTAAGAGTCTGTGGCAACACGAACTAGATGAAGATCAGCAATCAGTTGAGCTGCAATTCTGGCATCTAATCTTTTACAGTCGAGGCATTTTCAAAGTATTCACTTCACGGAGGACAGTCCACTGCTCGGCCTAAAATTCCTGCACAAGACGACAAGAGTATGCGCTAGCCTTCAATGTCCTTCGAGCAAATAAACGTTGAGAATTAATAGGTCTGTAACATTATGCTTCTTTGGAATTATCACGTGGTGAATGCTTTTCATCTTCAAGATCAAAATGCTGCAGTATATAGCCAACATTTATAATACCCTCATCAATGAAAGGGCGTAACATCTTCAACGATGACAAATTGGATTTGCAGGGCTCACTTAACACTTTGTCAACAAAGGCATTCCGCTGCGTCAATCGAATGATTTCTGATTCGACATTTCCGATTTCATCAAATCCAGGTTTGCCTACCGATAAAGATCTATTGGACATGCAGCATGTATGCGCTTCGGCAGTACAAATATTAGAAATAAAGCATCCTTTCATACCTGTTTAAACAAACACTGGCAAATTAAGTTAAGACTACACATTGGAAACGCCTAATAATTTCTTCTATTTATAAATGTGGAAGTCATTCCGATGTTTCTTATTACCGACCTGTTACTCTCTTACCTTTGATTTCAAAATTACTTGAGCGCCTTATTTTTGACGATCTAATGAAACATCTCTAAATTTGTCAGTTGACTCAAGAAAACAGCATGGATTTAGACGGAATTATTCCTGTGTATCTAATTTACTGATAGCGCTAGATGATTGGACACAAACGGTAGATAAAGGGCTAGCACTACAAGCCTGACACCTAGATACCTAAAAAGAATTTGATCGTAGTGACCATACCCTACTACTGCAGAAGCTTGAAAGGCTTGGTATCACTGGAAAGTTGCTGAATTACCTAAACGAATACCCAATAAACCGCACTACCCAGGTACGTGTTGACGGTGCATTATCAAAATCAATCGAAGCAAATAACGGAGATCCCCGAGGTTCGGTACTTGGCCCGACTCTCTTTCTTGTTTCCGTCAATGAAGTACCGGGGCTTGTTCGATTGAACATTTCGTTATTTGCGGACGACATATAGATATGGCGTTGCATTCGTAGCTCACAAGACTGCCTGCTATTACAAAAAGATCTCAATACACTTCACAACTGGTCGTTGAAGAACAAAACTGCCGTTTAACTTCAACAAGACATGCTCATGAACGTGGTTCACATGTCCTTCAAAATTTCAGTGAACAAAATGATTTTGGTGTTTAGATATGCACCGGTTTAAGAAATTCACTTCAAATCAACAGTGCCTTTAAAAAGGCAACATGTGTCGTAAATGTTCTCAAACGGCTATTTGCAAAATTTTCGTCTAAGATATTCCCAAGTATCATGAATACATATTCGAGACCAGTCATTGAATACGGTATGCAGTCATGGTCTCTGTGGCTCAAGAAGGATGTTAAACTTATGCAACGAATTTATCACCACTCAACAAAACTAGTTCTCAGCATAGGAATCAAGTCTTATTAAGAAAGGATAGCTCAACTGAATCTGTTCGACTTTTCCTATCGACGAATCAGAGAAAACCTTATCCGACTTCAAGAATATTCCATAATCCAAACTATCTTTACATGATTGATTCACGCGAAGCGATACGAGAAATTATCGGACCCAAGAATATGTGCTAGCGGTACCCCATTCCCGCATGAACTGTAGAAGGTATTTTTACTCTGTCCGTGTCTGTTTTACTTGTAACAGTTTACCTTCTACCGTTTCTCACTCCACGAGCTTGTATGACTGTAAATCAAAATTGAACAAATGTTTATTGAATTATTCGTTTCTCAAACATAAATATTGTTTAATCTAATTCGTTATCTTGTTTCTACACTTGTATTTCAATTTTTACCATTCTAGGGTTCTTGTTAGGCTTGTTGCATTTCAGACCATTAAAAACCTTGAATTACCTTGACCCTTGAATTACCTTGAATCTTTCGGTGAAGAGATATCTCCCATCTTCCATTCAGAGATGAACACGCCTGTACCTCCTACGAAACAAACCTGTCAGCTTTGGTTGCTCCCGAGCACACAACTAAAAGAATCTGAGATCTCGTTTAGGTTGATACTGATACTGATACTGATACTTGGTCGATTGTAATACTGATACTAACGTCGCGATCGTCGAAGATTTCAAATAAACAAAATGAAACACAAATTTGGAAGTGGTGGGTGTAGCTTACTTGAAAATAACGTGGATGGACAACTGACTAATTTTGAAGTGCTTTCTAAATCTGGTCTGCAGCGCATATTTGCCCTACTACGACATCGCTGCCTACGGTGTCTTGGTTACGTCTGCAGAATAAAAATTGGTCGTATCTCGAAAGATCTACTCTGTGGTGAGTTGACATCAGGAATTCAATCATTGTGAAGACCGCACTTGCTGTACAAGGACGTTTGCTAAAGTGATAGGATAGCTCTTGGCATTGACCTCGCGAGTTGCGGAGAACTTGCTTTTGACTTCTCAGATAGGAGGCATTGTGTAGAGCGTTATCTGCAAGCTGGAGAGGAGCAGCTACAGTTGTTGGCTGTTGAACGCAGATCCCGCCACTGGCGTGCAACCAACGGCGATCTACCGAGTATTGCCTATCATTGCAAGCGCTGCTGGAGAGATTGTTCATCCAGAATCAAACAGTATAGTCATTCGAAATGCTGTGGAGCAAGAAACAACCATGCGCTTTCAATATACATCCATGATGGACATTTACCAAAGCAGACCAATAACAATATATGTTTCAGAACCACCGTGTTAATCGAAGATCTGTAAAATAAAATTGCAGTATTCATTCAGGTATATACACCACATTTATGCTTTATATCCTCCTTAAAATTGAACACTAAATAAAACATTCATATTCCCTCGGTCAGCTGTTTTCTTTACGAATAATGCTTGTGTGAAAACGCATTAGCATTTTGAATCGAGCCACCACAGAATACTCTTCATAATTCTGTATCAAATGTATCCTAATAAATTTGGATCTATTGTTATTACTCGTTCACCTAATTCTGCTCATTGCCTGTGATGAAAATGCTATTCACAAGAAACGGGTGAAATATAAATTAGGAAGCGAAACAGATTCGTTGCAGGCTGTAATGGTATGCTTCTTTGGTGTACATCAAGCGACACAACATGCCTCCGTGAAGGACACCCGGGGTGCCTCTGGTGAGCACACAGGGTACCTTGCCTCTAATGCAAAACGGTCCTAAAAGAGATGTAAAATGGTCAGCATAAAAGCTGTGGGAACAAAACGCAAAGTAAAATGTTACTTCAAACCACCGTCGTTACACAATATAAAACAGTGTCCAAAGCAGTATTATATTTATACACAATCAAAAGGTAAAACTTAAGATTGGATCGGCAATCTTCAACTGGATGACGTAAAACATTCGTCTATGATTTAGGAAAGGCTTAGATTTCTCTTAAAATTTATCCGGTCTGTTTAAAGGCTTGATCGTCAAGTAGATTTAGTAAACATTGCGGTAATCATAGAAATCAGACTCAATATGTTATCTTTCACTGACTGGGAGGTTAACCATGCAGTTGCGGCAAATGACGCATACAAAACTGCTGGTTCAGATGGATATCCATAACCAAATAATAAGGAACCTAGCTGTAATACCAGTAGTTTGGATTAAGTCCCTGTATTTGGAAGCTGCCTGAGTGAAATCCTAGAAAGACTTATTAAAGATGAGATTTGTCGCCGTCTATTCGTATGGTATTTGCTGAACTTTGCCGAGCATGGCTTCCTTGAAGAATGGTCGTACTTAACAAACATCTTGTGCTTTCTGAGAAATATAATTATTAAGCTAGTGAAATGCTAACTGTTTTTTTCTAGTATAAATTTTGTGGGGCTTCTGTCTCAGTAAACCACAGATTGCTTACAACAAAACTCGCTTTTATAAATATCGGTTGTCCTCTGAGAAACTAAAATAATCGTCTTTTTAGGTGATAAACACTTTTGCGTCAGGAGAGAAAGAATATAATATCTGAAATTGATGGTAGTTTGCTGATTAACTCACGGATCAGTACTCATATCCCTACTTCTCATCATTTTCATCAATGACTTAGGAGCGTCGTTCAAGTTTCCCTGCTATAGTTTTGTGGATAATGTGAAGCTCATCATATCACTAAATGAACAGGATATTCTTGATTATATCGAGAAATCATCAAGTAGTCTGCTCTTTGGGATCTACCAGTTAGCACTGAAAAGATATATTTTTGCCTTATTTCGTTAAGAAACTCAAGGTTTCCTGAACAAAAGTTGTAATTGGAATTAATGGAGTGCATAAACTATATGGCGAATGTACTGAGGTTTTCACGTATGTTCAATAGGATTATCAATGTGCAGTCGGTGCAAAAAAGCGCAAGCAGCGATATTTCTCGCCTTTGATCAGTTTTAAACTGTAGCTACCCGAAGGTTTCTATATTACTATACAAAGCGGGTTTGAGACTCCATCTCGAGCATTGCCTTCAAGAATGGTCACCCGATCTGGAAAAAGATATTATCAAGCTTGAATGTGTTCGGCGTCTAGTTACACGTAAAACTAAAAAACATTCAGG
This sequence comes from Atriophallophorus winterbourni, assembly GCA_013407085.1. Lineage (NCBI taxonomy): Eukaryota > Metazoa > Platyhelminthes > Trematoda > Plagiorchiida > Microphallidae > Atriophallophorus > Atriophallophorus winterbourni. Next base: position 4,705 of record JACCGJ010019189.1, on the reverse strand, counting down.
TAGGTCGTATAAGGAACGATTGGTGAATATAGATTTGTTCTCAATGAAAAGAAGAAGAAGAACCAATTGATATTCATACCTCAGAGTACTCCAGTGTGAGCACTTAAGACAATCCATTAAAGCTGGCAACGCGACGTGTTAGAACTAATGTTTGTCAGCACTGCCTTAGTGAAAGAATAGTAATTTACTGGATTCGTCTTCTTACTTCACCGTCACATTTTGATGAACGGCGTTCCCCGTTGCATTCCAGATTACATACATACCAGTAAGCATTCGTGAAGAAATTATTGAAAGTGTCGAATGCTCTTCCGTGGTAAGACACAAAAAGAATTCTTGAGGCTCGATTTGCGACTCAGCCACAATTCGTCCTGTGTAGACTAAACTAAAGTTAAACTGGATCGGACAGAGTATCAGCTTGCGCAAATGCGAATATTATTTATTATTTTATACATAAGAACGAAAACCTACTTGAAGTTATTTATTTTGAACGAAAAGCTTGGTAGAGAGACACATTGAATATAGACAATATTGTATGAATAATCGAAAAGCGGATGGACGTATTCAACTGTCAAAATGTTCATAGACCAACCGCCAAAAACTTGTCTGTCATTTTGTTAGAATATAGTGAAAGATTCACGTTAAAAGCGTGACAGAAGATAAGGGATGTCTATCTTCATCCTATGATAGCATATGCGGTAGAGGTTCGACTAAAAATGTATCGTTTTTCTCGATATATGTATATATATACTGGATTTCTGTAAAAGTGATTATTTGGCGAACGTAAAAATTCCCTTGCACAACCGAGCTAAAGAATATATAACGATTGTACATATTTGGCTTTGTTTATATAAACAGATTGTTAATTACTGATCATGATTAGCATACATTGGATATCCAAGAATATATCATTTATCTGTTTGATTGTTTGTTTATTTATTTATCCATTTATTTATTGAGGCTTCAGTGTCTGTGTGATTTCTTTCCGAAGGAGGATTTGTTGTACTATTATTCGCATTTATAATATTGTGATTACAGAAACAAATCCACTAGAACAGTTGTTTGGCATGTAACACCCCATTATGTAATAACATTTTACATCGTTAATTTACATAGGGATTTTTGGTGCCATATTTTCGGTACGTCTCATCATTATCACATATTTCTAAGCGTCAATGTAACAAAAATTGTATCTATATATTTTAAAAGCGTTATACATGGACCATATATTTGATATATTATGCATATTTTTCATTTACACCGTATTTGTATGGTGTTGTAAAGCGTTCGCGTGTTCAACGATGAAACAATGAAATTTGAACTCGGATAAAATGCATAAATTATCCTATATTGCTAACGCCATCCAGACAATGTTTTAACCGCCCTCTCCTAGTGTAGCTAAAATATTTTTTTTTGACATTAGAGAGCCATTTATTATTATGCATTTTAAACTTCAAGTGTTATCATTTATATAATTTCAAATTCATCTTATTTTCATTCTTCGAATATAAAGTGAACTATAGCTAATAATATTTTATACAACTAACAGATTTTAGACAAATTGAAAACAGTTACAACCCCATAAATAACTTGTTCTTATCGCTGTTGAGGATAGCATATTTTTACCAGTACATAAGTTGCGCCAGTGGTCAATACAAAACAAGGTGACCTTCAAATTCCGCATGTGCACTATAAGCGCGCGTGTAGCGTAAACGGCTTACTCAGACGAATTTTCGGAATTTTTTCCACCACACTCGTTATCAATTGAAGTAAATACATATATACACCCGGTTGTGGACTACACAGCGCAATCTAGGACAACATGGATGGAAAAAGACATCCGGTTACTCGAAAGGATTTATCATAACACGACTAAAATTGTTACTGGTTTGCAGAATTCATCATTGGATCAGCGAGTGCTTAGGCTTATTTTGTGCACGCTCGATCGCATGCGCATCAGAGTTGAACAAATCCCACCAACCGAATAAACAATACGCAGTCTCATTGAGTCAGAAATCAAAAGCGGTACAGGATTGTTTTCTTGATTACACCAACGCTTTTAACAGTGTTATCAGAAGTTCTTTGCTCAAAAAACTTCATGATTGTGGTGTACCCCTGAACCTTGTTCACTGGATAGCGTCCTATTTTAAGGACCGTGTGCAGTATACTGCCGTGAATGGTAAAGTGTCCAATTCTGTAACGATTTATCGCGGTGTTCTACAAGGCGCAATACTTTCACCATTCTTATTTTCTATCTACATTTCTGATCTTCCTTGCTTTCATTCCACTCTTATTCTAAAATATGCTGATGACATTGCTGTTGTTTTTGACCACCATAGACGTGCTGACTCTCCCACATCTGAATTTATTATCAATGACATTGGCCAGTGGTCATCCTCGCTCGGCTTATCGTTAAACCCTCAAAAATGCAAAGAGGTAATATTTTCAAACTTAGCTGGTCAGCGTCGTGAAACTCTGCTTCAAGGAATTCCCACGATTTCCTTCAATGGCTCGAACTTCAGCAGAAGCGCATGTTTCAAGTATCTTGGCGTCATTTTATCACAGAGTCTCAAATGGACCGATCATGTGACTGCACAGTACTTGAAGGTTAGAAGGTTATCATTTTACGCCTTACGTCTTCGTTCTTTAGCTGTTCCTCCTGATGTAGTTAGATGTTTTGTTTTTTCTTGCATTGTTCCCATTTTAATCTACGCATCCCCTATAATTTTTCCTGGTCTTTTTGAAAAGGATTTTTTGATGATCAGAAGAGGAATCAAATTAATTTCAAGATTGAGCTCTTCCTCCACCGAGTTAATTCGTGATATGATCGTCGAACGACACTTTCGTGAATGTGACAGATTGGTCAGAGTCATATCGTCTGATAATGCACACCCACTGCATGAGGTCCTTATGGCTTGCAGATCGTTCCCAGCCACGCGTAGTCAACATATCGTCCCGTATGCGAGAACTGAGAAATTCAAAAATTCTTTTATTCCTTACCTGGCTCGATATTTGGTTGATCGTACAAAAGTTATTCTCGATTTGAGGAAGAAACTGACAGTATAATAACTGAAGTGGGATCATCTTTATTTGACATGTATTTTTTTTAAATGTACATTTTATTACGTGTGGTCGAATTAATTCTATCGCTGAAAATTCGTGTACTCGAATAAAGCCATTTTTCTTCTTTCTTCTTCTTCTTCTCGTTAAAATTGGTTCCAGTCTCCCGACCCACAGTCATAATCTCATCCGCCCAATGCCCCATTCCAGAGTAAACTTTCGCCGGGAATTTAAAGCAGTCCGTGTATGCTTTTTGTGGAAAAGTGTACAACCAGAAATAGTGTCTTCACCTAATGAAATGATCTCCAAATAAACGTTACTATCCTTATGTTGACCATGAAACGATCTGATGTTCGCGAAACGTGCGTCGACTGCAATGAAAGTCGTCATATTGGTAAGGTCAATCTGTCACGTGTCAAAACTGTTCCCACAACTGTTCCCGTCAAATTGACAAATCATTGACCACGGATGCGCTACAATCTCGATCCTGATGGATTGAAAACAGCCTGTTGTATGCTACGTGTGCAACGTTGTCGAGCTAAACCAACCAGATTAACTGCTCGAACAGGTGTTGCGCAATCAACCTGGAATGATCGATTCCTGAAGCTTAAGCTTCTCATAACAACGTTGAAGACATTATATATACTCACAATTCTCAGTTTGCCAGTATGTTGTTTCGATAAATCGGAAACCACTGACGGTAATACGAGTCAGATAAACGCTAAATCTTCGATCTTTCAACACGAATGTTCAGCTGTTGCAAATGTGCCGGAGTGTCTTGAGGAGCGTCCTGATGAGCGGCAATAACCGCGAAACCGGTCGTGTGCTTCCATCCTGCTTTTCGAACGTCATATACTACTTAATAATAAAAATCTGACTTTAAGCATAAACTACTATCATGCTGTTATTGGAATGTTGCAAAAATATTCCAAACAGTTACCGGTGATGCTTTGCACCTACTGTGGGACTTAGATTAGTCCTCACGTAAAAGCTAAATTTCAATTTGCAAATGAGGATTTATCCTCGAAATCGCAAATAAATGGGTTTAGCACAAAGTCAGAACGGCGTTCGAATGTCAGGTCACGGATACGCATACCTGATGACGGCACTAACCGCGAAAACGGTCGTGTGGCTTCAATCCCTGCTTTTCGAACGTCATATACTACTTAATACTAAAAATCTGACTTTAAACTAAATCAACATATAATCCCAAACGATCAAGCATCCGCGCAAGACGAAACCTTCAGTTGCCGACTCTTCCCAGTCGGCCTAACATATATTCTGCACTCCACTAGCCTTCTTCCCCACACCCCATCCTTGTTGAGAAAAACAACTATGAAATGCATCTACACCAACGCACAATGTCTCGGAAACAAAATCGTTGAACTGCGTGCAGTTTTTCTGAGTTGTTCACCAGACATCATCGCCGTAACGGAAACGTGGCTGCAGACTCAGCAAACAAATAGTGAACTAGAATTACCAAGAATGTCACTTATTCGTCATGACCGTGAAACCAGAGGAGGAGGAGTAGCTTTGTATTATAGCCAAAACCTTCTGTGCTGTGAGATTACGGATCCAGACATCGTGTTACTGGATACACTCTGGTGCTCAATCCGACTAGCTAACGGCGAAGACTGTGTTTTGGGAG
>JACCGJ010019186.1:0-21064 GCA_013407085.1 Atriophallophorus winterbourni | reverse complement strand
CACACACGCACCAAATAAAAATACCTGTGGCAATTCCGTTTGGAATGTGGTGTTTCCAACTTGCAACAATGGCCATGGCTGTTACTGGAAGTTCGAAGGTGAAATAATATATACAGGGTGTGGGAAACAGTATTAAGTATTTTGTATGCGATGATGAGATCACCTCGCATTCTCCTTTGTGCACGTATCCTAAGCTCCAGTCGTCTGAGTCGCCCAGCGAAACGCATATTTTCGAGTCCAATGACAAGTTCAGAATCTCTCCGGTATATGTGATCCAGAAGTAAAATGTCAATTTAGAACCATGGTGTCCAGCCTTGTGCGGCATAGTCTAGAACCGGGTGTTTATCATGGTAGGAAAACACCCCGGGGAAAAACGTCAAAATATCCGCCGTAACATGCCGAGCAGCCGGGACACGCATTTTTAAACGGCTTCGTATTGTAGACCATTTTTCAAACTACCGCAAATCCTGACACTCAGGTCTTTTTCTTCTTCGGTGTACTCCAGGTTTATGTCGCCGAGCTTGTATTAATAGATAAAGCAAAGGTCACGACCGATCAGAATGTCCTTCGACTTTTGCATATTAAATGACAGTTTATTTTCGGATGACCAGTTGTAAAAACATTCAAATCGTTTTGCAACAGAATACAATCATCAGCATTGCTGATTTGCTTCCATACCTTTATATCGTCAACAAACAATACCATCTCACTGTCATTTGGTATTGGTATATCGTTCTTATAGACTAGAAACAGTATTGGTCCAGAACGTAATCTTCAGAGTTTTCAGTCCGTCGCCTTTATATTTTGGCGAAAAAGTAACTCGAACGTGTCCACAACAACGGCATTAGAATTATCTAAAGAACACGCAATGTAGCGCCATTGCTTGAGGTCGTGCTTCACGGTTTCCTCAATCGATTCTGGAGATGTATTTTTCTGGTACACCAAGTAGAACTATACTTTTTTGATACCTTTTTATACCCTGGCGTTCCATTTATCCTTCCTTTCCCACCATGGTACATCGGGATATATGCTGCAGTTTGAGTCAGGATGTGTCTTGAGTAGGTACGCATTCAGCAATACGTTCTCGATATCAGCCACGCATCTCAGGGATACTTTCTAGACCACTGTTTCATTTGTATTGTCAACCGTTCTATAGTTTTTGTCATATTTCAAACACTATCTTTCATATTGTATTCGTTTCTTTAAGTTTAATGAAAGTTGAAGACAGGTATTAGTGTGTTGCCAAAATATACGGAATTTCGGCTTATTAACTTGCAATGAAATAGTCCGCAATGAACGCTTTCCCATGTTAAAACTAAATTACATAGCAAAGTATCTGCTTCGATATCGAGTATGCAGTTTGTACTTTTCATCATCCCCCATCACATCCATTTTTAATCGTTGCATGGAAAGAGCAATTATGCCGGAGTGCTGGAAATCTGTCTGCATTATCCTGATTCCAAAGAATGAACCCGGTAAATACCGTCCTATCGCGTGCACGTCGCAGTTGCTTAAGGTACTTGAAAAAATTGTTTTACGGCGACTCGTGTCCAGCTGTCAGGTGCATGATGTTCATCAGTTCGCGTACCGGAAAAATCGTTCAACTGTCGATGCTGTCGCTGTACTCACAGATTTTATCTCACGTTCTCTAGATAGCAAATCTAGAGCAGTACAAACTTGTTTTTTGGATTACACAAATGCCTTCAACAGTGTTCTAAGAAACTCCTTACTTCAAAAATTATCTGATCATGGCGTCACGGCAAATATTCTTCATTGGCTGGCATCCTATTTTGAGGGTCGTATCCAATACACAGTCGCGAACGGCCAAACCTCCCGTGAAATAGCTATTCCCCGTGGTGTCCTTCAAGGTGCAATATTGTCCCCATTTCTATTTTCCCTTTATATTTCTGATGTTCCCTCTGACCTATCTGCACTTACCCTCAAATACGCTGATGATGTTGCCATTGCAGTAAATCAAAATCGTCGGATCGAGCAACATGCCTTAGGATCAATGGTAACGAACATTGGTCAATGGTCCTCCACGGTTGGTTTATCGTTGAATCGTTCTAAATGCAGCGAAATTGTTTTTTCCAACATAATTGGACAGCGTCATTTAGCCCTTCATCAAGAAATTCCTCGCGTTTCTCTTAACGGCTTGGTGTTTGACAAATTTTGCACCTTTAAGTATATTAGTGTTGAAATATCTATAAATCTTAGCTGGAGTGAACATGTTACAAGGGTATTGTTAAAAGTGCGCCAACTGTCATTCTACGCACTACGTCTCCGTTCTTTCTCCGTTCCCCCAAATGTCAATCAACTTTTCGTTTTTTTGCATCATTCCTTACCTTCTTTTCGCATCTACTCTGATTTTTCCCCGCCTCTTGGAAAAGGATTATACGATGATCAGAAGATGCATTAAGCTCATCTCAAGATTGAGTTGTGTTTCCGCTGATGACAGTCGAGAAACTATTGTCAATCGTCATTTTCGTGAATGCAGCAGATTGATCGCGAACATTTCTACTGAGAGTTTACATCTATTGAACAAAAGCCTTGTTTCTTGCAGACATTTTTCTTCCACCCGTAGCCGGTACGTTATTTCCTATTCCAGAACGAATAAATTTAGAAATTCTTTTATCCAATACTTGGCCCGATACATAATGTAAGATGCAACTTTATGAAATTCTTCCTTTTCCTTCGTCTTTACCTTATATTATGAATCAATTTCCAGAATCTAAATTTTGTTGATTATATTTTCCGATATTTTATATTTATGCTGTATTTGATGGAAAACATTCCTTTTGTTATTAGAAACGTGCTATTGTAAATCTTTTTACACGCCTTTGGTTAATTATTTGTTTTAATTGTTCGTTTAGGCCATTGTCGGTTATTGTTGTTGAATTTGGTTGCCATTTTGGGCACTTGTAATTGGCTTGTATTTTGATACCACTTTTGGGTGTCTTGTCTTTGATAGACATTTTGGACGGCAATTTTGGTAACTCCTTTCATTCTATTTATATCTCAGGTCGTCATTGAACTTGTTTGCATTTGATATAATTGATTCTGGAGTATTTTGTCTCCTGTTTGCTGTACGTTCCTTTACAGTTGAGGTTTGTATAAATATTGCTGTTGTAATTGTTGCTAATTACAGTACCGTATAACATCCGAATTGTGGTTTTGAATTTGTCGAACTAAGAAACGGGTGGAATACGCGTTACTCACGTCACAGACGTTACAGTACTCAACTTTGGTTCGTCGAAGCAGTACTCAACTTGGAATTCGATTTGTACCGTATTTGTCTCAATTGGAGGAAATACAGTACTCAACTTGGATCGTTGAAAAAGTACTCAAGTTGGAATTTGATTCTTCTCGAACTTGGCGAGAAGTGCAGTTGAAGATTCGCGAATCGATTCAGTTTACAATATCGGTGACGTCCCTTTTTATTTGTTTCCTTTTTTCCCTTTGAATCCTTTTGTATTAAATGCCTAAAGTTGCTTCTTAGGTAGCTTTGACTGAGTGTGATAAGCCAGAGGGCATAGATACAGCTTCCCAATGCGCATTGGATTTAGAGCAAGAGCTATCCGTAGCTAGATCCACGATAGAGCGCTTGGAAAGGGAAAAGAGAGAACTAGAGGAGAACAATTTGATAGCTGTCAAGAGCAACAGGCTAGAACGGAGCGGAACGACAACAACCGAATTGCAGCCCTCAATGAATATCAGCCTCGGACGACTCAAGGTTGAATTATCATACTTTGATGGTAATCCAATTGACTATTGGAAATTTATGAGGCAATTTGAATGCTACATTGAATCGCGGCTCACGGACCCGGCACAAAGATTATTATATCTGATGTTTTATTGCCGTGATAAGGCTCGTAAAGCTATTGATGCCTGCGTCATGCTGCAACCAACTGAGGGTTATATGAGAGCAAAAACCATACTGCGAGATTTGTTCGGTTTACCGCATGTCATTGCTCGGTCTACACTGGATGAATTGTTCGGAGAAGCCAGAACGCTTTAAGAGAAGGTAGATGGTTTATCTGAATTGGCAATAAAAATGGAAAATTGCCATATTATGCTGACACAAATGGAGTGCGAGGCCGACTTGAATTCGGTCAACACTTTGGAAGGTGTTGTAAGGTGCTTACCTGTAGCCTTACAGCAGCAGTGGGCCGATGCTGCCGACGCGATTACGGCTGACGGTTCGGAGGTAAACTTTGAACGACTTTTCGAGTTTGTTTCTCGTAAGGCAAGAGTTGGTAGAAGTCGATTTGGTCAGCTTTGTCGCTCTGACACGACGCAGAATTCAGCAGTCCATGCTTCAAATGTTTGCGATCGAAGGAATGTCAATGCTTCCCTTGTTGGCAGATCCATAAACAGCTTGGAATGCTGTAATTGCAAGGGGCCGCACAAATTACATCAGTGCATCGAATTTAGGAATCTCGACGTAAAGAGTCGTTGGGATCTAGCCAAACGGGTATCGGCTTGTTTCCTATGCCTCCGGCAGTTCCATAGGTCTGCCAATTGTATGAGTGGATCTCGATGCACTGCAGAAAATTGTGGCGGTCGGCACCACACACTCCTGCATAACGATCAACCGGTAAGAAATCCGCCGGCAAACATCAATTGCAGTCACGCGGCATTAAGTGACAGGGTATGTTTAGGATCCGTGCCTGTCAAGATCGAAACGTCGTCCGGACTTATTGACGCAGTAGCGCTCCCGGATGGTGGTTCAGATGCCACCTTAATTCTTGATGAATTCGTTAAAAAATACAATATGCCGAAGTGCCCTGCTCAGGTGTCGCTTACAACTTTGGGCCATCAACGGGTAATGAACTGCTCCCGTCTGAACTTAAATATTCTTTCTGCAGATGGTGGAGAAGTCATTCAGGTTTCGAATGCTTACACCGTAGAAACCTTGCCGCATGTGTCCCAATCGTCAACTAGCGCTCTGCGTGAACGTTATGATTATTTAAAGGGCGTTGAATTATTTAACGTTCATGATCAGCCGGTGACAGTGCTGATTGGTTGCGACGTTCCTGAAGCACACTGGGCGTTAGAACAGCGGCTCGGTGGAAGAGGCCGTCCGTTCGCAACGAAGACATTGCTGGGTTGGATATTGCAGGGGCCTGCGTGTGAAACGTCTGAGGATATTGACCTTTGTGTTTTCGGTTGTGATCAGGAAGCTGAGTTACCTGACACTGAATTAGCTCAGTCGGAAATTGTGACTGAATTTCCCGACACTAATTCGGATCAGATGGAGACTAAGCCTGGCTCACCTGACACCAAATCAGCCAGAATGAATAGTAGGCCTGGTTCACATGACAGTGAATCAGCCGAAGTGGGGGCGACAGATGGTCGGCGTGACAATTCATATGATTGGCGCAAGACGTTCGGTTGTGTACACGATGAGCCATTTGTGTTTCGGACACCGGATACACTTATTTCAATTTGCAGATTAGAGTTGTTTAGATGGCGCAAGATGTCGCTATTTGAGGATGAAATACACAAGGCTCGTTCGGCTGGGAATGCACGCATAAGCTTCTTGTAAGGAACGGTGGCAGAACCGGAGGACGTGGTGGGGCTTAGTCTGGCAAACTATTTCCCTATAAAAAGCCACATGTGTCCAATGATGGCAATGCGACGTGGCGTGTGTGACTCGCCACTAAATAAAGTCATTTGCTATTCTGGGTTTATACGTTAAGGTCCTAGGAAGAATTTGGCCGGAGGTGTAAGATGCAACTTTATGAAATTCTTCCTTTTCCTTCGTCTTTACCTTATATTTTGAAACAATTTCCAGAATCTAAATTTTGTTGATTATATTTTCCGGTATTTTATATTTATGCTGTATTTGATGGAAAACATTTCTTTTGTTATTAAAAACTTGCTATTGTAAATCTTTTCTTTACACGCCTTTGGTCAATTATTTGTTTTAATTGTTCGTTTCGGCCATTGTCGGTCATTGTTGTTGAATTTGGTTGCCATTTTTGGCACTTGTAATTGGCTTGCATTTTGACACCACTTTTGGGTGTCGTGTCTTTGATAGAGATTTTGGACGGCAATTTTGGTAACTCCTTTCATTCTATTTATATCTCAGGTCGTCATTGAACTTGTTTGCATTTGATATAATTGATTCTGGAGTATTTTGTCTCCTGTTTGCTGTACGTTCCTTTACAGTTGAGGTTTGTATAATTATTGTTGTAATTGTTGCTAATTACAGTAACCTATAACATTCGAATTGTGGTTTTGAATTTGTCGAACTGAAAAACTGGTGGAATACGCGTTACTCACGTACGAAACATTACACCGGTTCAACTCGCGATGCTGTGTGTTAATTTTTTACACCTGATGGACATCCTTGTTGATTCTCTTTGCACGCAGCAATCAAACGGGATTACTTGTCCGAAATTCATTGATACCATGTGCATAGGAGCAAGGATTTCCCCGGTTTTGAATTTTTGCGACGTAAAACCATGTTATGAAAATGAGTTCGCCTCATTCATCTGCATTCAAGAATCAAAGCTAATAGCATAATTTTCTGAAATTTTCTTGGAATTTTTGAATGGATAAAACGACATACGCTAGATGTTTTTATAGTTGCATTCACTACGTTCCACCTTCAGCTTCATCTAATCTAGATACACTCGAATCTCGGTACTATGCCACCTCGGTACTATGCCACTCTCGCTACTATGCCACTTTTGCTCGGTCCCAACAAAATTCAATACAAAAAAATTTACTATGCCACTCCCTACTCTCGTTACTATGCCACTATTCTGTGGCTATTTAAAAGTGCATGTTTGCGCATTTTACGCATTTAGTCAGCCGGTTTCAAGGTCAAACACGCGATGTTTCTCCCTGACCTAGTTACAACAAGCCAATGACCTCACGCACAACAACAAGCCTCTTTCCTACTCTTGCTCTAAGTATCGATAGATAGACCCACGAAAGCGCGCGCACAAACAGACACTCACAACAGTGACATCGTTATTTTTCAAACTATTCAGTCCATAATGTCAGCTCAGAAACGGAAGCGAACGACTTTACGCTGAATGAAAGAGAAGCTCGCGACATCGATGATGCGAAGAAGGGAGCCGAATCCGTCCAGTGCGAGGTGAGATTGGCCAAGAAATGGGGCGTCGCGTTAAGAGAACCACCGTGATTGACGGGCATTTCAGACAAGACGGATGCAATGAAGCTGCAATTCAATCGGCTGGAGTTCACATCGAAGCGCATTAAAGCTGACGCAGACTCAAGCCCCGAAGCTTTGGGAGGGAGTGTGATGGGCTGAAGCAAGCAAGAGGAGAATCTGCCTGTCAGAGGCGATCTGATCAAGGAGAAGACGATGAAACTGGCCGAGCTGATGCACATCCCAGACTTCATGGCGAGCGACGGTTGGTTAGACTGCTTCAAGAAGCGCAATGGCGTCACGTTCAAGATGCACGATAACGAGCAGATCGAGCTGCCTGACTTTCTCGAAGCCGACGAACGCGTCGCAACTGGCGGGTCCTTCACGCTGGAGGAGATTGCGGAGGAGATGCTGTACAATGAGGAGCCGGTGGAAAGCGAAGACGAAGTGAACGTCGAGGAAATCGTTTTGTTCGAGGAAGCCCAGCGTGCTTGGATTACTGTCCGAATGTTCATGCAGCAGACAAGCGGGAAGTCCGGTGTGATGCAAGAGTGTGACCGGCTAGACAACGAGATGAACGAGATCCGACTAAAGAAGATGCGTCAGCCGACGATTTTTGAGAGCTTTGGGCTGATCGATTGAGCAAATAAAGCCGTTTTTTTACAAAACCTCGTTACTATGCCACTCTCGCTACTATGCCACTCTCGCTACTATGCCACTTTTGCTCGGTCCCAACGGGTGGCATAGTACTGAGATTTCAGTGTACATCAACACAAGCTTCGATCAAAGAGTCTTGACGTCCTGCACGACATAAACTTATAGCCCACTGTCAATATTCACGACGCATCTGTCGAGACGGGGGAAACAGTGCTCATCCGTTGTGCTGACTGGTCAGGGTTTCAGATGTCATTTTCCTCCAAGCTACTTTAACTGGCAGCGACTAGATATAGCACATTCTCTCGAAAAGTATTGGAAATATATAGGGAGGAAAATACTTCCACCACATTCTGGAGGTCAGGAAGTTTATCGTGATTATTGATCGGATACCCGTAATTCATCTAATGAGCAGATCTGCGGATGTATACTTACTTAGATAGGCGAGATCCCCGGAATTTCGTTGTTTAATTCAAGACTGACATACGACACATCTTTGGAGGCCAAAAATCCGTCGCGAATGCACTCACTCTAATAAACGTGATAGATTTGACATCCTCTCTCAACCTCATCGAATTCGTTATAGCGCAAGCTGTTGATGCTAAAATAGCACAGGTCATATATTCCTCTCTATTTGACATCACACCTCTCACCTTGCCAGACGGCTCGGGTTATATCGTTTGCGACGTATCGCAAACCGCTCTCTGACTGTTTATCTTATCTTGTTTCAGAAGGACAGTGTTCTATATACCCAACTTAATGGTTTTCATCCAGGCATTCATGATGGTGTTAAACTAATTATCTGACCGATAGCCATTTGGGATGTTCAGCATTGGGCTTGATTGTGCAGAGATATTCACCGCACGAAAATCCACCGACACTTCAAGTGTCCAATAAAATGTTTTGTCGAGCAAAATAAAAGTTTAATTTATATCCAGGTAGACCTATTCGGCCAGTCACCACATTCATGTTGCCGTCCATACATCCTCCATTGTAATGACCGTTTCACAAAGTGGCATGATGCTACTCCGCGACACAGCTGCTCTTCTGAGACAGTTGCGCACGCTATTTTCGAACGTTGGGTGGCACATTTTGGTTGGCCTAGTAATGTTACAATGGATCGGAGTTCTTAATTTGATGGCACATTTCGTAAAATACTGGCTATACTGGGTTTCGAACATCACCGAAATACTGCCTACAACGGAGTGGCGAATGGTATTTTGGAACGGTTGTACAGGCAACTCAAGGCCGGTCTATTGGCACACGGAGGTAATGACTGAGCTGAAGTCCTACCTAACGTCCCGTAGGTTTGAGCTAAATACTTTAAAACCCTCTTGCAAGTCATCGTCGCCGAATTAACATTGGGCGTATCAACATTTTACCTGATGAAAATGTGGCCACCATTTACCAATGGAGATTTCGTGGCGCTTGCTACTTTATATGCGTCATTTGCAGCCACCAGCTCTGATGCTTCAGGACAAACCATCCTACGTTCCGAAATAGTTTGCACTCTGCCAGCATCATTTTCTCTAAAATGACATGGTGAAAAACTTATTCGCCCTCCTTATACTGAACTGTTTAGTGTACTTCAGTAATTTCCAGAAGTATAAGGTAGGAATGACAATTTTCAATTAACATAGTTGAACCGGCATTGATGGACAAGAAATTTGACCTGGTTAACCCGCAAGATCGACCTCCAACAACACCACCACCGGTAATCACACTTACTACACCAACTACTATCTCAGAGCCTTGGTTCTTCGCCGTTCACGAATTAAATATTCGAACTTACTTCTGGCTTAACCGTGTAGCATTAAATAAGCTGGTTGTTGTTCATGGAGTAGAAATTTTTTTATTTTCCTAGCATTGTTATTAAGGAGGTGTTTCCTAAATACAACCCAGATAATACCTTGGCATCGCGATCGTGGAGGATATGCAAATCACAACTAGAAAGAATGCTTTCGCAGTGGTTTTCACCGAAAGTAATTCTGGACACTCGATTGGTTCGTTAGCCACTTACTGTCCTGTGCAGTTGCACTGAAAAAATACAAAACGCGTTTATCTTTATTGCGAGAAATCTCATGCAGAATAAAACCAAAAACGAAATAGAAAATTCTAGTCTCTTTTGTTACACATAATATTATATAGGTGATATTAAACATTATTTCAAGTCTTCGGTTCATTAAATTGATGCTTGTTTAAATCCTTCAGTGTATGTTACTTCATAATTTAAAGGACATCCAATCTTTTGGAACCTGAAAGTAAGTTCTTTGTTATATCTTGATATCTGTATCATTTTTCAAACATATGTTGTAGGTTCAATTTTCAACTTAATTATTGATAAAAGTCTTTCTTATTGAATGTTATATATTTGAATATTGTCAGCTAACGTGCGGAAGAATCTTTAAAGAAAAATAATGGACTGTATAAATTTATATTTTTTGATAATATTAGAAAGTTGCGCTTTTCTTATTGCTTATACAGAAAACTCATATGGTACACCATTCCATCATATTAGCAATATATTTTTTTTCCATTATTGTTCAATCACTACATATTTTTGAAGAAAATATCCGAAATCTGAATAATGAGGTTCAGCAAGATTATTCAGTTCAATGATATGACTTTTTCGAGCTAATCTAACAATTTCGAACATTTCTGTGCATTACATGTTCTTCAACTTCAACCGATCTTGGTTTTAATAACTATTGAGCCTTGAAAAATCAAGCACCATTTTTGGCTCTCATCTGCTTTTTTAATGTTTGAACATTATACACGAGTTTTTTATCATCAGTTTAGTACAACTATAATTACTGAAATTTCAGCACCGTCACATTCATTTTGGCCCATATGCATATGTGTAGTTACCTTATTTATGTAAAACACTTTGTTAATCGCTACAACCTGCCATGACACACAAGACCAATGTTTGCGATGCGATTGCTAACATACAGAATTAACTTTAAAATAATAACAAAGTCGAAATGTATGCAAAATTGTTATGTGTGTATAAATTAGATGAATCGATTGTTTTTATGGTGTTTTCATCATTGTATAGTTTATTACCATAATCCTGCATAGTTCATTATTGTTTTGTTTTAATGATACATGTAAATAAGTACACAATTTTGAATATACGATTCACGCCGCGCCCGTGTTCTGCTTTGGGGCAAGTATATCGCGTGTGACTGCCTGGGATTTGTTTGCTGTTATTCGTTGCGCACTGTGTTCCGGTTTATTGCGTTCAATAACCGGAGGCGTACTGTGTTAGTGGTGAAATCTCCGTTGGATCAACCGCTACAAATTGGTGAGCCCGACGTGATTCGAACACGCAACCTAAATTTGTTATTAATTTGAGACAAAATCAGTTCAGTTCAGTTGCACAGGAAAGTAAGTGGCTAACAAGCCAATCGGATGCCCAAAATTCCTTTCGGTTGAAAGCTGCAGAGAAGCAAACACCACTGCGAAAGGGTTTTTTTCTTATTGTGATTTGAGTATCCTCTACGATTGCGACAATAAGGGATTATCCGGGTTGTATTTAAGAAGCACCTCGTTATGAATGATTCTGGAAAAATAAAAATAAATTTCCCTTCACCAGCACGGTGAGAGGCTAGCTAAAGAAGACTTGTGTACCGAAAAACAGAACTCTAGCATTGACTTACTCACCAAAGAACGCTGAAAATGGTGAACTACGTAATCTTGAATAGAAATAAGGGGGATAATTCAGAAAAAAGCTCACCATAGATGCGGTCCAAACTGTTCCTAAAACTCGCGACAGAACAGCAGGATATAAGTTCTTCTGGAAGCCGGTATAGACATTTACCACCCTGAGGCTGAAAAAGGTTTTTCGGGAGTCTGGTTTACATAGCTCCTTACCAAGTTTGAGTGAATATCCACGGGTGCCCAGCGCCGGACTCAAGGCAAAGAATTCTTTCATGATAACACCACTTAACCCCTTCAAGATCTTGAAGGTTTCAATTAAGTCACCTCGCAAACGACGGCGCGTAAGTAAGAGAAGATTTTGGGACTTCAGGCGTGCAGCGTAATGTTTCCCTCGCTGACCCTCAATCATGCGAGTTGCGAGACGCTGTACCCTTTTGACTCGAACGAATTTCTTTATGTAGTAAGAGCACTACGCATGTTTACAATATTCTAAATGCGGCTAAACTAATGCCATGTAAAGGGGCAGAATAACGTCGGGTCTCCTGCTTGATAACACGGATCTCAGCCAAAAGAGCACTTTGCCAGCACGTTGAGCTGCAGCGGCACGTTGATCCTCCTATTTGAAGTCAGTCCTAACTAGAACTCCCAGATCCTTAACACGCTGTGTGGCGCTAACAGTGAGAGAATTGCCCGACACATGAACTGAAATCTTATCAACCAGTGCTGATAAGAGTTTTCACTTATCAAGGTTCAGTGGGAGGTCCCACTGGTATGAACAGTTTATGACCCGTTCGAAGTCGTGCAACAAGGTATCTTCATCTGTTGATCCGATGAATTTCACATCATCCGCGGATCATCAGGGATTGATTGACTGACTTCCAACTAAAAATTGCTTCACGCGTTTCAATATTGTCACGTTGATAATTATCGTGATGGTTGCAAGAGCGAAACGTTTCGTGACAAAAATTCTCACTCTGTTAATTATGCATCGGTGAATGTCATGGGTGAAAAAGGCATTGTCCATCAATTAACAGGCTTACACTGGGCGAGAGTATGAATTAATTTAGTCGAACCATCAAATGATGAAAAATTGATATTCAACTTTATACTTGTTAAGCTAATGTTAAATATGAATTGCAGTATTCTCCACAAAATGGAGCCTGACAAAAATGATGCGTGTGTCAATTGATCCATCTCTAGTGTACTCGAATGGTTACTAAAAATCAAATGTTCGCCTTGATTGTTATTTGTTGCAAATCAACCTCCTAATAGTGTACTTATGTAATTGCGCTAAATCCATTTCTTATTCCCGGTGGGATTTGTTGAAATAAAGTAATTAAAAGACCAATAGATGATCTCAAGTGCACACTTATCACAAATGGACAATCAATGAACGATCGCTGCGTTAAACAACATTCAACCAGGTTGTAGTGATAATGTTTGCCATCAGTCGGAACCTACAATTATCTCTAATTTTGGATTTTATGAAGAAATGTTGATCTATCATCAATATTGAAAAATTAATCGTTGTTAGTGTATGATGATTATGAAAAGAATCGCATTGCTTGTTTGAAGTCTAGTAACACGTGGTGCACAGTCATATACTGCTGAGATACATTCATTTTGCTCAAGCATTTGAAGAATAAATGTAAAAACGTGCAGAAAGGTTTCATCGTGTCTCTATATGCAACTGGGCATTGATCTCCACTTATGTACAATACGGAAAAACTCGTCTATTGCAAATTCGTCTATAACAGGAATTTAGCCTGATGTGAAAAGTTCACATCCTGGTGAGCAACTGGAGAAAAATTAATCCCAGTCAAATTTATTAAGTTTATATCCTTTATTTTATCATAACAAAAAAAACGTTCAATATATGCAAATCTTCTCACACGGTAATAAATATTTTATTCAATGGATTTATGCACTCACATCCACCGCAGTGATACAAATTCGTTGTTGTAATGTTCGAAATATATGAGATTAACATACACTGCCACTCTTTTAATGAAATTCCTACGAAACTTAATTTAATTAGTCGTACCATACTATTAATTTAGCAACCGAACAAATGCTGATTATCTGGAGTTTAAATAGGTTGAATAAATTTGAATTTCTCTAACACTGGATAGGATCTGTGTAATGTTTATTTACGCATCAAGCTTCAACCAATGCTCTGGCCACAGAGTTATAAGTCGTTCTGATCAACAGTTGCATCTTATTTAGCATAACAAGTTTTAGATAATAGCCATTGGCGTGATGCACGAAACGCTTAAATATGTGTGAGAACAACTCGTCGTGTTTTCAAAATAAATAAGCAAACTCACGTAGTGAGTGTTTAACAATCTGCAATAATTTTCAAAATTGCTGGGACAACACATCAAATTCTAGTTAGCAGTCAAAACCTACTGTTCTAGGTCAAATTTGTTTTGTGATGTGAGTGCAACTAGGTTGATTACAATACCAGTGAAAAAATGTACTTATTAACATGAAAGAAATATGACATGATGTTCATAAACCAAAAAGTAGCAACTTGGCCCCAAATGGTGTGAAAATAAAATATTTTTTAAGAAATTGTTGCAATCAGTACAAATTTCATTGACTCTGCTTTACCACTAACTGTTACTCATGGCATAAATAATGTTTCGTTTAAATAGCAACCAGTGTAAAACCGTTTCTACTGAAGTTATTTCGCATTGCTTGGTTTAAGTGTGATAACGATGTGCATACTCCGTCAATTCGTTTAAATCTTGCCTAATAAATGCATAGCTTTTATACATTCCTTGAAATGAAGAATCGAATAGGCAGATGCACTCAATAAAAATGTAATGTAATATGTATGGAATTACAAATTTGATCGAGACAAAGTCACGCGTTTAATGGTGATCTCCATGTCATACTCCAGCTAAAAATTCGTTGTGTAGGCAGATGCCTGTATTTGTCGGTGTTTGTTAAGAAGATCGATCATTGTTTGGATCCCATGTAACTAACTGGTGCTTAATTGATGATTCATGAGGTTTTCAAACGATATTTCATAACATCACCGTAAAATTATGATTTGCAGATGGATTTTAGCTGTTTTGTTCCCAATCGATCAATTTGAATTATCGATGTGCATGGCAAGCTCTTCGTTTTTTTTTAAATTGATATGAACATCCACTGAGTAGCAGAAATCTTTCTGAAAATACATTTATCCATCCTTTTTTCTTAATATGCGTTTTTGAATTCGAAAGCTAAACTTTGAGTCTGCTTTTCAAAGCTTTACCCTGAATCTCTGGTCAACATGCTCTAAAGTCACGAACGCTGAACAAGCTATTAGTAAATTACAAAGTAAAACCCATTGTTCACATACCTTCTAAAACCTTCCTCAAATCGCAATTTAAACCTTTTAAAATGATCGGTTTTCAAATTTAACTCTTATATACTCTGTTATTTCTCTATATATATAGGCGTGACCATGTTTTTATTCTCTAGTAATGATGAGTAAATTGGATAATTATCTAACTTTAACTTTAACTTTCTTCCCCTCATATCTGTCTAGGCCTGGGCAACCTGACAGTATCTTAGCCCATGTGCAGTCTCTGAATGTGCAGCACTCTGCCTGGATCAGGCTTGTGCTTTCATACCATATATTTTGGTGCTTACATTTCCATCTCTTATATATCTTCAAACATTGAAACTAGGAATCAATTCGTAACTTTGTATTTAAACATAATGGGTTTTGTAAGAACCCCTATTTTACAGTGGCATTCAAGTATAATTTTATTTATTTTTATCATAGTTGATAACATAGTGACTTAATAATTCCAGTCTCCGAAATACTGATTCTCGCTTAGTCCGCGTCTTGCGAGACATCAAATTATTGTCTGTTAACAGCTTGAACCTTAGAGTATAGTTCTCCGCTTCAATTGATTGTTTATAATTCTATCTGGCTATTTCGAGGATTAAAACTTTATATTTCCTATTAATTAAGATTTATATATATATATATATATATATATATATATATATATATATATTGAACGTGATCAATACTTTTCAAGTATTCTTTATTACAATTTTATAACACTGGTTTAGCATTTGTCTAAAATGAAGGTTCCAATTTCTTTTTCAGTCATATTGACAATTTCAATCAGTTGTGAGGAAATTTGTAGAATGAGTGAGTTATATACTGGAACATGCGTATGAGGTTTCTGATACACGTTTGCTAAATTCTGAAGCTAATAACCTGAATTTCTGCTTGTCCTTCATAAAACATTATTTGAGCGCCTGAAAATAAAATTGTTACACCCGCTTAATCAATTATCTCGTTTTCACCACACTTGGACCAAACCGGTACGCCAAAAAGTAAAATGGTTTATCGATAGTGTCGTCTTACGGATAACTCGACAGAACGGAAGAAATGCAGGTCTTTTGTCGTTCGTTGTTAGCGTGGCCAAGCTGGTAAAATTAAATACGGTAATAATTAAAAATAACTTCACTCGACGCAAAATTAACAGCAAAATGCTCAGCCACATGCAAGTTGTTACTCTGGTAAAATGAACTTTGTAAAACATAATAAAACGCTCTACATTGATCATATTGTATGAGAATCGTAAGCGTCATTCCGAATCGTTTGAGCACAAGTGGCGAAGCGTGTACTCCACATACTCGTGTTTCTTCGTTAAGCGTTGAACATTTCGACGCCGAACAAGCAGTATGGATGAAAAGCATACTGCGTATCATTGTTGCTTTTTAAATAGACTGTGACACAGCGAATATGACGTTCCAGTTTAAATCGAACGGCATTGCATTTCAAGAATCCTACCGATGTAGGTCGCGATCCTATGGGACTTATACGCTCACTCGGTAGGGTAGCATTTCAATGCCATTCAAAATTACTACGGGTAAGACAAGGCTCTTCATTCTCCCCGTTCTTGTTTAACTTTGCCATCGAGGACGCCATCTGGAGTGCTCTTAGTGGTTTCTCCACGGGCGGTGGTGAGCTTCTTCCAGGTGGATGTGGTACGGACGTGGATTATGCTGATGATATTGCGTTACTATGGAAATACCAAACATTTATCCAACAGGCCTTGAATATGATGGCGATGGAATGTGTCTCACTATACAAGTGTAAAATGCTCCTTCAAGACTGGTCAGGAGAAATGCATAGTTTCGCTGTAAATGATTTTGTTCTCAATCATGCTGAGCAGTTCAACTACCTAGAAAGTTTGGTGGTTGATAAAGGTGGGTTAGAGTAGGAAATCTTGTCCAGATTTACCAAGGTCAGAATAGCCTTTACCAGACCTAGGTGCCTCTGAAAGAGATGTGATTTAAGCTTGATTTAATGGAAGGGATCTATCAGTTCCTTAGGCACAGTATTACTCTAAGGGAGTGACTGTTGGACAGTTTGCGCAGTAAACGTTATGAGGCTGGAGTTATTCTAACAATATTGTTTGCGAAGGTTCGTTCACGTTCGGTGGCAACACTACGTTTGAAACTCCGAGGTCAGGCGCCGCGTCTTATGAAGCGGCGGCACTAGCCTTCAGAAAATAAATACCCGACATATGTTGTGCGGGGTTGCGCATGAAACGTCAATGCTTACACCTCAGAACCCTCCATGCGTCAGCTGATACAGACTGGAAGAATTTGGCTGGCGGCCAACCGCTAGTTTTTATGAGTGAATTGAGAAGGCCTACTTCCGGTCTAGTCAAGGTTGGGTGGGCGCGCTTACATGGATGGGGTGCAAGAGAACGAGATAGTGTTTGGCTCTACACATTGCTATCGATTGCAATGAACCGGCATCAATGGAAAGAGTGCGTAATTTCTATTCCCCCTGAGATTAATTTTTGCTCTGATCACAAACTAGACAGTAAGCACAGACAAACTTTAAAACTGTGATATAAAACTATAACGCCATCATGTGTTCCCAATACTTAGCCATTTTACAATTAAGCTAAATGACGTCAACATACACATACTCAATAAACAACATTAAACTACTGAAATCACGGTAAATGTGTAATATTTTTGAAAAACATCACTTACTTTATTGGTGTTAAACTGGACATAACGAGTGCGATTTAATTGAAGTCACGATGTTCCTCCAAAATAACCCGAAATTCTTCCTACACAAAGCCTACCCGCCGTGAATTTAACTCAAGTGCTGGATTGTCGCAACGTTTTTCGGTGTGCTTCTTGTCACAAACCACTTTCTGTGTACATCATTCAAACCTGCGTTGGAAATGACTTACGTTAATTTTGATTAATCACTCAATTTCGAGCTAAACATTTGTAGCATTGTGTGAATCTTTTAACATATAACATGCTTTCACGATATGTATGGTGTTTGAAAGCACAAGCCTGATCCATACAAAGTGCCGCACAGTCAGAGACTGCACGTGGGGTAATATAATGCCAGTTTTCCCAGGCCTAGACAGATATGGGAAAGGAAAATAGCAATGGCAGTAAGACTTCAGCGTGTTTCAACATACAGCTCACTACCTGTGGCTAATCAATTTAGTACGGTGTTAGCTGCACAGCACAAAAGTGCTGCGCGCAAAGGATAGATATAAGATAAGGTATATCTTTCTAATGCTCAGAAAGTGTCAGCAAGTGTCAGCAAGTGTCTTATCGGTATGGTGTGCAACATACGAAACGAAATATATTAAAAATTTAATACCTTACGTTGTCCGTACACCGCATTACCCCAGAAGATAAAGAAGCAAATAAACTTTATTTGCTTAGGTGAATTTTAGACAGCCAAATGAATCGATCCATACCAATTTTAGGATAACGAGTCACTGACGAAAGTTAAGGTTTTATGGAGAAAATTGTATTGCCAACATCATCATCCAATCCGAAACCGCTTTGTGTTAGCTTTCACGCAGTGTCGAAATGGATTAATCCCAGTCATGAGGTCCCATTGATTGTTGTTGTTGGCCTATTTCGGTTGATGTCGACCATAGATGTACATCACAATCGCATGAATTTTCATGTTTTACAGCTTTTTGAATGACTAAATAGTCCGATTCGGGAGGAACAATACCTCCCGCGGCGCTTGCAACGATGGTCAGAACTCTGTTTTAGGGCGTCAGTTGCACGTCGGCGGCGTGATCTGCGTTCTGCAGCCAAAGAGCTGTATCTGCTCCTCCCCAGCTTGCAAACGACGCTTCACACAATGCTTCCAAAGTGAGCGGTCAAAAGCAAGTTCTTCCTAGCTCGCGGGGTCAATGCCAAGTGCTTTCATATCTCTTTTGCAAACGTCTTTGTACCGCAAGTGAGGTCTGCCGAATGGTCGACTTCCTAATTGCAACTCACCATAGAGTAGATCTTTCGGAATACGACCATTTTCCATTCTATTGACATGACCAAGCCACCGCAGACGGTGCTGACGTAATAGGGTGAACATGTTCTGTAGACTAGCTTTGGAAAGCACTTCAGCGTTAGTCACTCTGTCCTTCCACGATATGTTCAACATACGACGGATGCTTCGTAGATGGAAAGCATTCAGCTTCCGTTCGTGTCTTGCGTGGGTAGTCCAGGTTTCACTGCCGTACAGTAAAGCATTTAGTACACACGCGCTGTATACCATCATCTTTGTCTTTACACTCAGCTTGCGGTTACCCCAAACACGAGAGTTCAATCGAGACAGAATGACAGCTGCTTTGCCAATCCGCTTATTAATCTCCGTGCCTAGCGAGAGGTTATCCACAATGGTTGAACCAAGATATGTGAAATGATGTACTGGTTCAAGCTGGCAGTTTCCAACAGTGTTGATTGGAGGCGATACAGTCCCTTGACCAAGGACTTTGGTCGTGCTCATGCTGATTGTTAGCCGACGAAAAACAGTCCATTAGCGACTGTAGGTTCTATTGGGAGTGAGCAATAAAGGCTGCATCGTCGGCAAACAACAGGTCACGGATTATCACATCCCGTACTTTGGTTTGTGCTCTCCACCGGTTCAGGTTGAAAAGCTTATCATCACTTCGCGTGCGTATGTAAATGCCTTCTGTCCTCGTCCTAAAAGCGTGCTTCAAAATTAGAGCGAAGAAAATGTCGAACAGCGTGGGAGGAAGAACACACCCTTGTTTGACACCTCAGCGAACCTCAAAGGCTTCTGAACTGCAACCGTTAAAATGGACTGAGCCTTTCATGCCTGAGTGAAACGAAATAACGAGTTTGAGCAGCCATTGGGGGGCAGCATTTTGAAAAGACCCTCCCATTGATTATATATGTATATTTGTACATATAGTTTGACTCTGCGGTTATTGTAAATTTAATTGCTTTTTCCACCATGAATCTTGAAATTTTTGACGAATACTTAACCTGCATACTGTTCATTCAAAATTCAAGACCAATGATAGAAAACGCAATTAACTTTACAATAACCACAAAGTCAAATTATAAGTGTTTATACATAAAAGATGACTCAGTATTTCGCTAATAGTTTGGGACAAAATTGGCATTAGTTCTCATATAGCCGTAAAGTTTTTTTATTTGAATATAGCAAATCAGCAGATAGGGGATTCCAAACAAAACGCACCCGAACAGAATGAAAATACCTGCGGCAGTTTAGTTTGCAGTCTGGTATTTCTAACATGCAACCATGACCTCGGATGTTGCTAGAATTTCGAACTTGGAATGAGTTATCCAGGAGGTGGGAAACAGTAGTAGGTATGTTTGTATTCAGGCTTAAGTTCTCTTCGCATTCTCCTTTCTATAAGTGTCCACAGATCCAGTGGTCTGAGTCACTCGACGTATGTAATATTTTTAAACGCCATTTGAAAGCTTAGGAGCTCTGTGATATAAGCGGTCCTCAAGTACAATATCTTTCTTTAGCAATAGCGACCAGGCTTGGACAGAATACTCTAGAACATGGTGTATATAAGTGTTCGTCATGAGAGGAAAACAACCCGGAGATAAACGTCCAAATATCCCCTGTAACTTCAAAGTGTCGCGTATTCACTTGAAGCATAAGGTAGCATAAAGAATGAAAAAAACATACTTGTGACCTCAAACCATTTAGTACATTATATTGAAATATTCTCGATGTTTACCCAATATGGATCTGAAAAAATGTTTCCCGTATCGAGTATCATCCCCGAGTTCAAATTAAATGAACTACTTTGTTTCTAATGAAATTTCTATTTTGTGTTGTATTACGCAATCAGCCAGTTCTCCGAACATTATCATGAACATTTCCTTTGAACACAGGAAAGATTGTTGCCCTGTTGAAACAAGTGGGAATTGTTTCCATCCTGGTTTTCATTCTGCTGAAATGTGCATCAATAAATCGGGGCGTTGGAAAAGGTGAAGTTGAAGAAAAACCAATAATTTTCATCGGCGGTCATCCCCGAAGTGGTGAGTGTACATTCAAGTGTGCAATAACACTGAGCGTAACTCATGCAACTCTTAATGCTACCGAATTTGATCGTATCTAATTAATTAAAAATATCTTAGAAATGTCGACTTATTTGCTTTTTTATTGTATCAAAGCTGGTTGTATGTAATCTTACTCTCTCCGTATGATGATGTCAAACAGCCAGAAACCGGCTATAGCAAGACACTTTTCCGCAGGAGTTTACTTACCATTGATCGCACAACTTTATTCTTATAAGTAAATTAATACTGTAATCGAGT
>JACCGJ010019185.1:0-12542 GCA_013407085.1 Atriophallophorus winterbourni | reverse complement strand
ATGGCTAGATACGCTTCAGGATATGTCCAGAAACCGTGTTCAATGGCGGTCTTGTACTAAGAATCTTCTTAGAGTGTTTGCTTATCCTTGTATGTTGTCAAGCGGAGTGATGAGAAAAGCTTGATGCATGACAGTGAAAGCCGCAAGGAAGCTGTCATGCTGATGTCGCTCTACTCGTTCACGAAACTTGTTTGAATGCATGTTCCATTCGAGATGTAGGCATCTCTTCCCAGTTTGTTTGTACTTACTCTTCTATAGAATCAATGGCGATTTAAGTCCCATCCTTCCCAATCTTTTAGGCTTTTACTTTTTCATGGTTGTGTGGCAATTGAGCATTCGGTACGCGCTACCGGTATAATGCGGTCTGTGATGATGATGATGATTGCATACAATAAAAGCACCACTTTTCTGTAACAAATGGCGGGGTGATTAAACAGTAGAGGTGATACCACTGGCTGCAATAAGGGCATTGCTCCCATTCTATCAATCTCAAGCTGGGCTATGTATGATGTATGAAAACACAAGCCTGATCCAGGCAAAGTGCCGTACAGTCAGAGACTGCACATGGGCTAAGATACTGTCAGGTTGCTCAGGCCTAGACAGATATGAGGAAGAAAAAAGAACAGGAAATGGTAGTGAGACTCCCGCGTATTTCAGCATGCAGCTTACTGCCGGTGGCCAATCAATTTAGCACCTTGTTAGCCGCACAGCGTACAACTGCTGTACGATAGTGGCCTAGGCTTAGGTCGAACATGATCCAAAATAACAAGGCCACACTGAATTCACAACACAACGTAACGCATTGAATGAAACACAAAAGTACCGATGGGACCAACTTACAAAGTAACATCGAGAATTCACCCACAGATTCTCGGGGTTAGGGATGAGAAGTGGTTTATATTTGTGACTACTCACCCGTGCAAGCCCATCGAACTATTCAAAGTTGATCACGACGGTCCATAATGGAAGCACTGGACTCGAGTTTCGGAGTGGTTACACTGGACGTCAAACCATGAGAAGTGGCTGCTACGAGTAAATGACTGTTTGTGAGCTCCGTGTTATGTGCACGCGTGTGAGCACATTTGTTTATGTGTGAAATCCAGTGTTTTGACTGACACATACTATTGCAGTAGCAAGTGTTCCAGCAGCAGTAGTATGAGGCTGGACGACCACAATAGGCACACTGGAAATAAGAGAGATGAGATGAATAATAAAGGGAAGGGAGATAAATGTGGATAAAATTCCCGAGTAGAGGCGAGCAGAAAATACGAAATTCTCAGTCAACAATTGTGAATGTTAAATTAACCAAAATCTGGCGAACAACGCGACAATTCGGGCTATTTAGAGTTTAGCCGTGCAAATTCATGGTTGCAATACGATATGATTGGCGCAGACCAAAGCAATGCCACGAGCACATACACATACCCACTCCTTTTGTTTCACTGCGTCGATGATTGCAACAACCTCCTTTTCCCATATTTCGTACGCGGATTCCAGAAAGGCAGTTGTTTCGGCATCCCACAAACGACGGAGTTTCGCGATACGATTGCGCATATCGATTGCCATTTCAGCACGCGTAAACGTCAAAAGCAAGTTGAGTCGCTTCACTTCTTGATCCAGACGCTCAATCTCCGCCTCCATTATAGCCGGTCGCAGGTCACTGTCAAATGGGGTTGCAACACTTCGTTGAGTTTCCGGTGTACCCTCCGGAAGCGAAGAGGGAGTCTGTGTAGCCTTTTCCATTGTGACTAGTCCACATTTTAGGGTAGCATCGGAATAACTTGAAGTCTGGTCAACAGATGGCCCTAAGAAAGCAAAATAAAAGAATGGGAAGGAGGGCGGCAGTTAACCATTGGAAAGCGTAAAATGTGACAAAAACATGCGATTCCAAAATTTACCTCGACAAGAAGCTTCTCGATTTAGACTCAACCTCAATTTTCACTCCGACAAAGGAACAAATAAGGCGTCTTCAATGGAAAGACATTTGCGTGCAATCGGTTAGAGCAGTTTTTGATAACGTTTCACTGATGACATAGAAGCTTCGTCAGACCACGGGTAATAGTCAGGACAATGGAACATGACTAAGTAGCAGCCAGCGAATCACCTCTGCGTCTACCTTACTGCAAAACAGCTTATGATAAGCCTAGGGGGTATCACGTCGCGTAGACATGACCAGGATTAGTGGGCGATTTTGCTAAAATAAGGTGTGAATGCACATCAATTTAACACAAGTAATCACGGTCAAGATCAATTGGCACTGCGGCCCACATGCTTAAAAGTATACAACAATGAGGCTGAAGGAAACAAGGAAAACAATAGTTAACTATTAGGTATAAGATGGGACTATTTACGTTCGTATCAGTGCTGAGCGCCAGATTGTGGAAACTCCCACCCTATCTACCTTATTGACTACCAGTCGACCTACCTCAGCAATTCAACAACCTCCGCATGCAGACGTTCGCCGTACGGTTTAATATTGCGTCTTAATACTCCCATAACCGCAAGCTGACTGTAAAAACAAAGATGATGGTATACAGCGCATGCGTACTAAATGCTTTACTGTACGGCAGTGAAACCTGGACCGCCCACGCAAGACACGAACGGAAGCTGAATGCTTTCCATTTACGAAGCATCCGCCATATCTTGAACATATCGTGACTAATGCTGAAGTGCTTTCAAAAGCTGGTCTACAGAGCAAGTTCACCCTACCAAGAAAGCGTCGCCTGCGGTGGTTTGGTCATGTCTGCAGAAAGGAAAATGGTCGTATTCCGAAAGATCTACTCTATAGTGAGTAACAATTAGGAAGTCCACCATTGGGCAGACCGCACTTGCGGTACAAAGTCGTATGCAAAATAGATATGAAAGCTCTTGGCATCGACCCGGCGAATTGGGAAGAACTTGCTCTTGACTGCTCACATTGGAGGCATTGTGTAAAGCGTCGTCTGCAAGCTGGGGAGGAGCAGATACAACTTTTCGCTGCTGAACGCAGAAAACGCTGCCAGCGTGCAACTGATGCAATACAATTGAGATCTGACTTTCTTTGCCAGCGCTGCGGGAGAGATTGTTCCTCCCGAATCGGACTGTTTAGTCATTCCAAAAGCTGCAGAACATGAACATTCGCGCGATTGTGATGTACATTGATGGTCGACATCGACCGAAGGAGGCCAACAACAACAACAATACTCCCATATGGTCTAGACGGACGTTGTGGCCTGTATCTAAAATGTGATTCGCTAGAGCTGAATCACGAATCAAGGATTGATATTCTCCCGCATATCGGGGCTGCCTTTTGACACGCTTCCGGAGTTCCTTGATTCTGGTGTGAAGTTCTCTGGGAGTGTCCTGTATAAACGCCAGGGCAACCCTTATATTGGATTCTGTAGATGCTACTCGTGACGGTTGATAAAGGTTTGTTATCCTTAAGACGCACTAGAGCCGAGCGGATAGATTACCCTTTCTTATGCGTCACACGTATGGACGCCTGGTTCAACATTCTATTGATTGCTTCTGATGTGCCTTTAACTTACGGTATGCAAACCGTATCTCGCCAATTCCTATCTGATTTAGCCGATGGATATTTTACCCTCATTAATTAGCATTTTACATACCGCATGTTTTGTACAAGGAAAGTGGCCAAATCCTAATCAACACATTAGGCGATCCCCTCCGTGAAGTGTGGTTATAAGAATCCGTCCCTCAGAGTTGATGGGAATCGGTTATCACACCGAATTTTTTTAAAAATGTGTGCGAAGCTCCTGTTTCAATCATCGTGGGATAAGTCTCACTCCCATCATTATGAGATTATTGGCGTCCATATGTCTTCGAAGATTAACATCGCATACGGGTCTCACAGATCCGAGAGCAGCAAGCTGGTTTCCGGCCTGGCAGAGGCTGTCGACCACATTTTTACTCTTCAACAGATCTTAGAACTGCGGCACACTTATCGACAGCCGACGATAACCATCTTTTTAGACACAAAGGAGCATTTGATTCAGTCGATCAAAATGTCCGGTTTAACAACTTGCTGTGCAGAGGATCAAAATACTTATTCTCGACTCAAAACTTGCCCGTGATTGGTGACAGAGTTAAGGAGATTATCATTATCATCATGGACACTATTACATCGGCAGAACAAAACTTTATTTTACGCATGTTCCATTCGAGATATAGGCACCTTATTCCTCTTTTGTAGAATCCGTGGCTGTTCAAAGCCCATTCTTCCCAATCCGTTAGGATGGCAGTGTAGCATTCGATACATGCTAACGGTGCAGTGCTGTCTCTGATGATGATAACGAGTACGGAAAGCATAACTGCCATACAACTATTATGACACGATAAAAGAGTAAAACCACTCAACGCCAATATTTTGAACAGCCATGTAAAATGGCACTATCACGGGAAATTTTCAGAGCTGAAAATTGTGAAACACATTACACTGAGAGAGAGTTTACTCAAACACAGATTGGTACACCCAATCGCATACTATCGAGGAGCTGAACATTGACTTCTGGTTTTAATTTTTACGAACAACTCAATGTTGGGAGTAAGACTTACTAGGGACAGGCTTGATCGTGCGCCACTTTCCTGCTAACTGCAAATGAGTTTCATCGAAATGCGAACGAAGTCTGTTCAAGACCACATGAATGTCATCCTGATCTTGTACGACATCCGGGTGACTGCAACAAGTTAGAGGAAATCATTTTAATCATCATCATCATCATCATCATCATCACAGACAGCATTACACCGGTAGCACGCACCGAATGCTTAACTGCCACACAATGAAAAAGTAAAAATCCTAAAAGATGGGGAAGGGTGGGACTTAAATAGCTACGGATTTGATAGAAGAGTAAGCACAAACAAACCAGGAAGAGGTGCCTACACCTCGAATGGAACATGCATTCAAACAAGTTTCGTGAACGAGTAAATTTTTAATAGTATAAATGAAATTTTGATAGCGGATCGGAACACTGAAGCAAAATTATAAACGTCGTGGAGCTTAGAATCACTGCAAACGAAACTCTTACGAGAAAAGTCAATATTATATGCCGGTGGAATATTGCATTTCTAATAACGGATACATGACCCCAAGTCATCTATCATGCTGATTGACACCGCACATGTTAATCGATAAGGTGAAGAATATGTGGTGGGCTTATAAGCAAACGGCGACTCAAAGACTAAATTAGCCAACTGCACACAATTCTTTTCCGAAAATGAATACATTTTAATACACTTCTTGGAAACGTAGCCTCGTTAATGGCCATTACACAAAATAACAAAACGTATCTAACTATACTATGCAGGTGCAATCGTGCCATACTTATGTACTGCGCAACTAGCAGTGGTACAGAAGCGCACATGGAAACAAGACAGAGTCTTACTGCCATTTCCTTTTACTTATATCAGTCTAAGCCTAGGCAACCTGACAGCATTTTAGCCCACGTGTGGTCCATGACTGTGCGGCAGTTTGCCTGCATCAGGCTTGTGATTTAGCACACACAGATACATACAAGATCCGTGAGAGAATACAACAAATTAAAAGCAATAAAAATCAAGAATAATCTAAAACAATGGAATATTTGTAACGCCTCTGTGACTTTCACGGGCAAGCGAAATACAGCCGTAGATGTGACTGAAATTTCCGTGTCTGTTTTCGAAAAAAAGCAAAAGCATCAACGGCCAAGTAGATCAACGTAAATGTTCGAGAATTCCGAATGCACTTTAGAAGCTAACGTAGTCTAAATCTTTTGTCATGACAAAGAACACAAAGCCATACGCTGTGTCCTGCTGTGGCTGTTACCTTTCAGCTTGTTAAAGGCAGCCACATTTAAATTTATAATACGCCTTTTCGACCAAATTCTCCAGTAGCATTTGAGATTTCAGTTAACAAAGATACCGTATTAATTATTAGAGACATTACCATTATTCTTGAACAGTGTGCATATTTTGATATCAGTTATCTCATGTGAGACAGACGTTTTTGAAAGCAACGGTCTTATGACAGTTTCACATTGTACAATGGAATCCATCTTCACCCTATTTTCTCTCCTCCTAAGCTGTAAATATCCTCAACAATGGATATAAATTCTGCAGACTTTATTAACTCTTACTGAATGCATGCCGATATGGGTGAATTAAGCTTACCGAGTCTTCACGTAATAATGGATGTTGAACAATGAGCCTCCGCATTCCAGCACCGGTCGTAGGATCTCCAATTCCGGAGGCGTTAGACGTCGGTTGCGAAAGTTCCACGATTCAGCTTCCCAAGCTTGTTGTTGAACTCCTTTGGTCGATGTCGACCATGGATGTGCATCACAATCGCGTGAATGCTCATGTTCTGCAGCTTTTGGAATGACTAAACAGTCTGATTCGGGAGGAACAATTTCTCCCGCAGCGCTGGTTTGTAATTCATGGTTATGAACCATGTAACTAGTGGTGACGCGGTAACCAGAGTCCATACGCCCCAAGTGGAAATGGGCCCCGCATTGTGTTGAATTGGAATTTCTACGGCGAACATATATGCCACGATTTCGTTTCTGGGAGTATCCTTTTCGTTTACATATATATTTACTATATATCAACTCGCCCGATTGATTCCTTTTCGATGTGCGGATGGCATAGTGGGTACCAGAAACTCGAGCGAAATCGGTCAGCAAGTGGTTCAACTCCACGAGACTTCCAATCGCGCGGTTGCCAATGGTTCGCTGAAAAATCTGAGAGATATCGTTCGAGCTCATGATTACAAGTGATGGCGGACCCCTTGCAGAGCTATTTATTGGACCTGGAAAAATGACAATAGCCAATCATATCACGGTTTACGCGAAGCAACCAATCAGAATTTAAACCAACTATCTGTACGAAAGGCTGTGGTAGTTGTGGCTGAAGCAACCAATCAGAATTCAAACAAACTATCTGTATGAAGGCTGACAGTATTTTTGGCGGTTGTTAGAACTAATGTTTGTCCCCAAACAGCAATTAACCCATTTCTTATATTTCAAACATTTACTTTTATTTATGGAACATAGCAATTGATGCATATAATTAACCTATTGAATATCGCCACATCCAAGTATGGTCACCTTATTTGGAAAATGATATTGCCAAGCTGGAAGGTGTTCGACATTTAGCTACTCGTATGATTGTTGGGCAATCGGGTAGGTCGTATGAGTCTAGAGCTCTTCTTACTAAAAAGGAGGAGGCTACGTGGGGACCTGATTGAAACCTTCAAAATCATGTCAGGTTTCGGTACTATTCAGTTCAGTTCAGTTCAATTCAGTTTGCACAGGACAGTATGTGGCTAACGAGCCAATCGAGCATCCAGAATTTCTTCCGGTGGAAAGCTGCAGAGAAGCAACCACCACTGCCAAAGCGTTTTTTTCTTATTGTGATTTGGATATCCTGGACGATCGCGCCGCCAAGAGATAAGCCAATCGAGCGCCCAGAATTTCCGTCTGTGGAAAGCTTCAAAGCAGTGCCCACCGCTGCCAAAGTTGGTTCATTTTCCTCTGGTATCCTCGTCGTATGCGAAGGTACGTCCGATGTTTTCCAAGCCGTCCTTTGGTCCCAGAATTTGTAGCTGCGACTGAGAAACACGGAAAGGGTTTCTCTTCACCAAGCCGGTGAGAGGTTAGCTGTGGAAAATTGGTGCGTACATTTAAAACATGACATTTAAAACGAGGCATTATATAACAGGATTTTTTGTTTTTTTCAAATTGTGGTCAATACCATATAATTTTAAAATGAACAAAAAATAGACAATTCTGACAACAGATAACAGGCATATTCGCGGGAAAAAGTCTGGGAAAAGCCCGAGCCACAGGGCATCTGAACCCCTTTTGAATGCACCTATTGATGTGCAAGCTATTAGTTCCTCAGGCAGCTTTATGGCGTTTTTCTGTAAACATTTTCGTTTGTATCAATCAATGTACACTTTTTGAATTGTACCCGGATTTTACGAATATAAATTTCCGTTTGCTCGGAGTTGCCCTTCTCATCTCCTTGGATACCCGTACTGCGTGCTTGGAGTTCTGACTGTGGATTGTGGAAAGATTGCTTGCCTGCTATAAAGGGACCGCTCCATATTCCAGCCGCACCCAATTCTTGGATTTACCGCGGTGATAATACTTTGACGTTTGGACCGGAATAGTCGATTGCCAAGCTGGGGAGAATCGCTTTCAGTTCAATCGAAGAATTATTGTGAGTGGTTACCTTTTTACTTTTTACACATTTACTGTAATTTCACGTAGCCTGAACCACCACAATTTGGTGAGCCCGATTATTTTCGTCATAGCATACTCCCCACTATTTTGATTTTGTAGCATACTTTTACATTTTTTCATCAATATGGACAGTATCCCACAGGCAGCACCTATCCCAGCAGATATTGGTTATTTATCACTTCCTGAGTTTGGCGTAGCAAACCCTAGATTATGGTTCGCTCAAGTAGAAGCTATTTTCGAAACTCGACGCATTACTAGCCAAAAAGCAATGTACTGTTACGTCATAGGAAGTTTACCACACCCAGTCGCATCCGAAGTTGTTGATATCATATACAACAGACCTGTCGATAAAACGTATGATGTACTGAAATCAGCTTTGATATCGCGTATAGCAACATCTGATGAGAAAAACTTACGCAAATTACTCTCGGGCATCGAACTAGGTGACAATACACCGTCGCAACTCCTTCGCCGAATGATCGATTTACAGGGTACAACACCAGTTGGCGAACCGATTTTAAAAGAATTGTGGCTGTAAAGACTACCCAGCGATGTTCGAAAAGCACTTTCGGTGGTCGAAGAAGATTACAAGTTAGATAAGCTTGCTGCCATCGCCGATCGAGTTTATGAAAATCATAAACCAATCATTGCAGTAGTACAATCGCCTCATAAATCAACTCCTTCAACTTTAGAATCAGATATCTCCGAGTTAAACTCGCGACTCGACGAACTTTGCATGCACATACATACTTCACGAAATGATCGATCTCGGTCATCACAGAGACACTGTCCGAATGGACGATATTCACGAAATCGGAGTAAAGGGCCAGGTCTTTGCTATTACCACCGCAGATTCGGTGAACGCGCCTACAAATGCACCAGACCCTGCAGTTTTGTTTCCAAATTTAACAAGCAAGGAAAACGGTTATGCCAGGCAGTAGGAACAGCTGCACTGCCTGGCAACAAGGTTAGCCGTCTCCTCTATATCTCTGACAACACAACGAAATTGCGTTTTCTGGTAGACACCGGTGCGGAACTCAGCGTCATCCCACCTAACGAAACCGAACGCAAGTGTCCGTCGGGATTGACCCTTCAGGCGGCCAACGGTACTCGGATAGCCACTTATGGTCATCGGTCCCTCGCGGTAGACCTGGGCTTACGAAGATCGTTCCACTGGGTGTTCACCATTGCAGACGTGAAAACTCCGATTTTGGGTGCAGATTTTTTGTCTAATTTCAACCTCGCGGTGGACATAAGCCAACGAAGGCTTATTGATAACACCACGAAGTTAAATTCAATGGGCAAATACCATTACACACCCATACAGTCTATTCGAGTTTTGACTCCATTCGTCACCCAGCCTTGTAAGGAACTCATAGTCCAGTTTCCGGAGATCTTCAAACCACAGTCATTCACAAATGTGGTCAAACACCAGGTCGAACACCACATTGTCACTCGTGGCCCTCCAGTTTTTGCCAAACCACGTAGACTAGCTCCAAACAAACTGGCGATCGCCAAACAAGAGTTTGAACATATGTTGGAGCTAGGAATCATCCGCCCGTCGACCTCACCATGGGCTTCTCCACTACATATGGTTGAAAAAAGTACCGCAGATACGTGGCGCCCATGCGGAGATTACAGGGCACTTAATCGCATTACGGTACCAGACCGTTATCCCATTCCACACATCCACGATTTTACGGCGTCCCTAAACGGAAAAACCGTGTTCTCGAAGCTTGACCTAGTACGCGCCTATCACCAAATCCCCGTTGCGAAGGAAGATATCCCTAAAACGGCTGTCACGACACCATTTGGCTTATATGAATTCGTACGAATGCCATTTGGTCTCCGAAATGCCGCACAAACTTTCCAGCGTTTTATGGATCAAGTATTTAAGGGATTGCCCTTCGTATACGTTTATATTGATGACGTGCTAATTGCTAGCAACACATCGACAGAACATGTTGAGCATCTTCGAGAGGTTTTTCAGCGCCTATCTCAGTATGGGATTGTCGTGAATCCAGATAAATGCATCTTCCATGTGGAAACACTAGACTTTCTCGGTCACCGCATCGATTCCACCGGAATTAAACCCGTTGAACAGAAAGTCTCTGCCATCCGCGATTATCCATGCCCGAGTTCAATCCGCCAGCTGCGTCGATTTTTGGGCCTAGTCAACTACTACAGACGATTCATTCCCCATTGCGCGAAGTTAGCTCAACCGCTTACAGATTTACTTCGCTGCAAAGAAAGAAATTTTTCAATGAATCCACAAGCGATCGAAGCTTTTGACGCGCTTAAATCCGCCCTTGAGCAGGCGACAACTCTGACTTATATATCAGCTGAGACAGATGCTCACTTATCGCTTGTTACCGATGCATCAAACGAAGCGGTAGGTGCAGTACTCCAACAAGAGGTCGATAACACGATTAGACCCCTAGCCTTCTTCTCACGCCGACTGCAGCCAGCGCAGACACGATATAGTACCTTTGGTCGCGAGCTCCTCGCTGTGTATTATTCCATTCGCCATTTCCGGCATTTACTCGAAGGTCGCAGTTTCACGGTTTACACCGACCACAAACCGTTAACGTTTGCTCTTTCTGCACCATCGGATCGATATTCGCCTCGAGAAATACGTCACTTGGATTATATCTCGCAATTCACGAGCGACATTCGATATCTTTCCGGCTCGTCAAACACGGTTGCAGATACATTCTCTCGGATTCAGTTAAGTGCTATCGATCTGCCTGGAATCGACTTTGAGCAATTGGCACGATCGCAGCAAAATGACCCAGTAATAAACCGGTACATTACTTCCCAATCAGGTAAAATCCGCCGTATTCCGATTCCTAAATCCAATTTTTATCTGGTTTGTGACATGTCTACTGATAAAGCCCGTCCGATTGTCCCATCAGATTTGAGACGTACCGTATTCGAGAATTTGCATGGTTTATCACATTCCGGAATAAGAGCTACTCGAAAGCTGATTATCTCTCGTTATCTTTGGTCCGACATGCATAAAGACATTCAACTTTGGACCAAGAGTTGCCTCCGATGTCAACAAAGCAAAGTCCAACGTCACACCATCAGTTCCCCTGGTGTATTTCCACCTGTTACGGAGCGCTTTCAGCACGTTCACTTGGATCTCGTTGGTCCATTAGCGGTCTCTAACGGTTGCACCTATATATTGACCTGCGTCGACCGTTTTACCCGTTGGCCATTGGCTGTAGCCATACAGGATATCAGTGCAGAAACGGTTGCGAAAGCTTTCGTTCAACATTGGATCAGCAACTTTGGTGTACCGAACACTATTACCACTGACAGAGGTTCTCAATTCCAGTCAACGCTTTTTCGGAATTGAATAGAACACTCGGTACAAAGCACATACAGACTACAGCCTATCATCCTTCTTCAAATGGCTTAGTCGAAAGATTTCACCGGCAACTCAAAGCCGCAATCATGAGTCACGGGAATTCAGAACGTTGGTCCGAGTCATTGCCTTTGGTGCTTCTTGGTATCCGTACAACCGTGAAAGAAGACCTGGGTTGCTCAGCTGCTGAGATGGTGTACGGGAGTACACTTAACCTACCTGGCGAATTTCTGACATCTTCCGATTCACCAAATGATCTTACAGCTCCACAATATGTCAGTCGCCTTCGCAGCTTCATGAAATCATTACGAGCTATCCCAACTCGCCAACAAGCTCAACCGTTCTATATCCCGGCAGACTTGTCTACCTGCGACTTTGTGTTTGTGCGCGCCGATCATGTACGTCGACCACTTCAACCACCGTATACTGGCCCGTACAAGGTGCTCAGCAGGCATCCCAAGTATTTCGTAATTGACCGGAATGGATCAAGAGAAACTGTCAGTATCGATCGTTTGAAAGTAGCCTACGTCGAACCGGCACCAGAGGCGAAAGAAAATACCCCGAACGTTGCTCCTCAAGATTTTGTCACTCCATCTCCCAAACCGGAGCTCACCGGTATTCCCGATCCCCCCAAACTCCCTTTACCCCCGTGTATCAAACAAACTGACCCTAACAGGCAAACCCAAACTGGTCGTAGAGTCCATTTTCCATCAACGTTTGATGACTTCACAGCTTAACGATTTCTTCGAGCGTCTTCTATAGGCCCGACGCTCTAGGGGGAGAGTACTATGGCATTTTTCTGTAAACATTTTTGTTTGTATCAATCAATGTACACTTTTTGAATTGTACCCGGATTTTACGAATATAAATTTTCGTCCGCTCGGAGTTGCTCTTCTCATCTCCTTTGATACCCGTAACGCGTGCTTGGAATTCTGACTGTGGATTGTGGA
>JACCGJ010019184.1:0-17678 GCA_013407085.1 Atriophallophorus winterbourni | reverse complement strand
CCATTTTTGATAATGCCACGTAAATCGAAACGTCTGAACACTACTGATAAGTTTGCCTGTAATGGTGATAGTGACACTGTTGGTTCCGCCTCGCGTAGCTCTTGTATATCATCTCGAGGTGGTCCTAATTTTGACTCTGAACATGGGCCGTCTTTGCGTGAGCCCGAATTAGAGAGATATTTAGTGATTGCTGAGAAGACGATAGCTCGTTTGGGCGGATGCATTGTCAACGACAACTATGTTGCTGAAGTTCCGGTTAATCGACATATTGAGTCGGGAGCGGTGAAGATGTCACAAAGGGTCGTCAACGATGTTGCTTTATTGCCTAGGTTGAAGTTATCTACATTTGATGGCAATTCGGTGGATTACTGGAAATTTATTCGTCAATTTGAGTGTTATATACAATCGAAACCTTGCGATTCCGGACAGCGTTTGCTATATCTTATGTATTATTGCCGAGGCAATGCTTGAAAAGCGATTGATGCTTGTGTGATGCTGTCGCCTGAAGACGGGTATAAAAGAGCATGCAGCATTCTACAGGAAATGTTTAGCCTGCCTCATGTCGTTGCACGCTTGTTATTGACCGTGATGTTAAGTTAAGCAGCCAAAGTGAGAAGCGATTTGGATGGTCTGTCAAACCTTGCTTTGAAGATGGAAAGTTGTTAGATTGCTTCAAAGCAAATGCACTGTGAAGCAGAATTGAACTCTGTCACCACCTCGGAAAAATTGATCATATGTTTGACGGCTGGACTACAACTGCAATGGGCTGACCTGGCAGATGCGATTGTCGCTGATATGTCAGAAGTTGACCTTGCACGTTCATCCAAGTTTGTCTCCCGCAAAGCGAGAATCGCCAGGAGCAGGTTTGGCATGCTCATTAATGAGACTAATGGGTCAACTAAGCCATCAGATAAATTGAAATTGTCCAATGGACGGAGAGTGTACATGACCACAAGTTACTCCCCATCAAAGCGAATAGAATGCTACCAGTGTAAAGGACCTCATCGAATAGAAAACTGCCCTACATATCTGAAGGCTGATGTGAAAGACAGATGGCTATTGCTGAGCAACACGGTATGTGCTACGTTTGCTTGAACCGGTCTCATAAAGCATGCGACTGCAAGGTGCCGACTGTTTGCTCCGTCGAAGGGTGTGGTAGACGTCACCATTCGTCTCTACATTATAATCGTATAAATGAGCAACAAAAAAACTATTAATTACAGTGCTACTGCTCTCAGTCCAGCATTAAGCCTGGGTTACCTGACGGTGAAAATTGACACGCATGTGTGGCTCGTTCCAGTCGTAGCGTTACTCGATAATGGCTCGGATACCACTCTGATCTCACAAAGATTTGTTGAAAAATTCGGTATGTTTAGTGTCGCAGTTGATGTGTCGATAACCTCGCTCGGTTTGCATCGAAAATTGAAAAGCTCAGTATTGAATTCCAATGTACATTCTGTTGACGGTGATGAAGTAATTCACGTTGATTAGCCTACACGGTTTCCAAGTTACTGAAGTAACAATGAATTCCCCGAATAGTATCATCGCAAGATATGATTATTTAAAGGATCTGAGATTCTCGGAGAATATTGGACAAGAAATAACCTTGCTGATTAGATGTGACGTTCCGGAAGCGCAGTGGGCGTTGAAACAGCGATTAGAAGGCAGATGCCGTCCATTTGCAACGAAAACATTGTTGAGTTGGATTTTGCAAGGACCGGCATGCCAAGACTCGAAAAATGTCTTCAGTTTAAATTCTTCTACGGATGAAGGGTCCATCGATGAATGTATCAGAAGGCTATACATTACTGAATTGCGGATATTTCCACAGAAGGCAAGCAACGATCGCGTGAAGATGAAGAAGCATTTTTCCTAGTAAACCGATCAAAATTTATTGACGGTCAATTCCAGGTGCCGCTACCATGGAGGGGTGATGGACGTAAACTTACCGCAAATTATTGGATGGCGGAAAAGCGCTTGGGCTACTTGAGACGTCGATTCGAACGTGACAGTGCGTTATTCGAACGCTACAGCAAGATAATGGCACATCGTTTGACTACTAGTTATATCGAAAACATTCCGAGTAATGCAGATGAGAATCATGCTTGGTA
Organism: Atriophallophorus winterbourni; assembly: GCA_013407085.1. Taxonomy (NCBI): domain Eukaryota; kingdom Metazoa; phylum Platyhelminthes; class Trematoda; order Plagiorchiida; family Microphallidae; genus Atriophallophorus; species Atriophallophorus winterbourni. The sequence goes on along the minus strand of JACCGJ010019184.1, from coordinate 15,567 downwards.
TTTGCCTCACCATCCTGTTTTCAATCCTAAGAAACCAGAGAAGCTTAGAATTGTGTTCGATTGGGCTGCTAAACACAACGGTGTATCGTTGAATGATGATCCACTTCAAGGACCAAATCTGACAACGAATTTGATCGACGTGTTGATACGCTTCCGCTTACCCGCCTATGCCGTCGTCGCTGATATCGAAGAAATGTTCTAACAGGTAAAGGTGCCAGAGAATGATAGAGAAGCTCTTCGAAATCTCTGGTGGGACAAAAATGACATTTCGGGTCCCATTAAAATGTTTCGGATGACGGTTCATCCTTTTGGTGCAACGTCGTCTCCATTCTGCGCAACGTTCGCATTGCGCAAAACGGTTGAGCAATTCGGACATCTATTTGAAAAGAAAATCGGAGACTATGTTTCAAGAAATTTTTTTGTGGATGACTGTTTGATATCAGTGCCTAAGGAACTCGAAGCAAAATACTCGGTGAAGCAGTTGTCTGCATTGCTACGAATGGGAGGGTTTCTTTTGACAAAATGGATCTCCAATGATCGTAATTTAATTGAAGATGTGCTGGAGGACGAACGCGCACCTAATGTTCGAGTTATTAGCCAAGATAAGCTTCCGACCGAAAGAATGCTGGGTGTTATGTGGGATGTAGATACTGACGAATTCACGTTTAATCTGAATCTGTCAAAACGCATAACGACGAAACGAAGTTTGTTGTCAGTTGTAAGTGGGTTGTATGACCCACTTGGCCTCATGAGTAGTTGGATTTTTCCTGGGAAGGTTTCACTTCAAAATTGTTGCAGAAAACCTATGGGTTGGATGAGACGATGTGTGATGATCTTCAACTAATGTGTGATAAGTGGATCAGCAGCATGCATGCAATCAAGGAGTTACGTATTCCAAGATGCATTAGCGAAATGAATGAGAGTATGTCGTCCTTGAGTCTTCACGTTTTCAGCGATGCTTCGGAATCTGGCCATGGCGCTGTTGCATATGGACGTTTGTATAATGATTCGGTCACGTCACCGGTTAATCTATTATTTTCAAAATCTCGAGTGAATCCATTGAAAGCGGTATCGATCCCTAGGTTGGATTTAGCCGCAGCTGTACTTGCGGTACGTGTATATCTGATTCTGAAATCCGCTCTTGGTAAACTTGTCAAAAACGTTTTCGTTTGGACTGACTGACCGTTTTGTATTATATTACCAATCAAACTAGTCGTTTCTCAAAGTTCGTAGCGAATCGTATGACCTTTATACATGAACACACGATACCTTGCAAGTGGAGGCTTGTTGGTACACGATTTTTTACAAGAGATTTGACCTCCAGAGGTGTTATGGAATTGTCTCGATTGGAATTTTGGTTGAACGGCCCCGACTTTCTGAAACAAACCATTGATATGTGGCATGAAGTAGTTGATCCACGATGCAGCGAACGAATTGAATTCAAGCGTGCCGATTGTAACATTACTTCGGTTGAGCCAGAGCGTGGAATAGACGTCATTCTTCGTCGACTCTCTAGTTCGAAACGGCTTGTACACTGGAGTGCATGGCTGATCCATTTCAAGCGTTATGTTATCATCATGTTTGGTCATTGTTCCAATGGATCTTTATCGATAGGCAAGATCGGATCAGACGAATTCCGAAATGCCGGAGCAGAAATTATTCGATTGAGGCAGCGGAATGTATTTGGTGATAAAGCGCTAAGTGAGCCATGCGAGTTCACTTTGTCATCATTGAAGGAGTTACGCCCATTTATTGATCAAGGTATTTGGAAAGTGTGTGGTCGATTGAGGCATTCGGATCTTGCAGACGGAAGCATTCACCCCATTATAATTCCTAAAAGGCATAATGTTACTGACCTATTGATTCTTGATTTTCATCTGCTCGGAGGACATTCTGGGCCAGCGCATACCCTCAGCGTCCTGCGCAGGAAATTTTGGCCGATCAGTGGGCTATCATGCGTGAAGCGAGCCTTCGCGAAATGCTTAACCTGTAAACGGTTAGATGCCAGACTGGCAACTTAACTGATGTCTGATCTTCCTCCAGTCCGTTTGACCACAGGTTCTTACCCGTTCGCTAAAGTGGGTCTGGATTATTTTGGACCGTTTGAAGTTAGACGAGGTCGATCTGTAGAAAAACGATACGGATGCCTATTTACTTGTTTACTGTCACGCGCAGTCCACATAGAAGTGGCCCATTTTATGGATACGGATTCGTTTTTGATGGCGCTCTTTCGTTTCATTGGACATCGTGGTAAACAGCAGATTATTTATTCGGATAATGGGTCCAACCTTGTTGGCGCTAAACGAGTGCTACGTATATGGCTAAATGGATTAAACAGTGACGGTTTATCGGATAAACTAGTTTCGCAAAGTATTGAGTGGTGCTTTAATCCTCCGTACTCTAGTTATAGAGGAGGTGTTTGGGAGCGGCTGATAAGATCAATTCGTCGTGCATCAAATGCTACATGCACAGAACAAGCACCATCGGACGAGACGCTGCAAACCGCTCTAATTGAAGCTGAGCGAATTCTGAACAACAGACCGCTTGTTCCTTTGTCTTCAGAGGATATTGACTCTTGTTCTTTGTGTCCTAACGATTTGTTGTTGAATCGCTCGAATGATGGAATGCATTCTGAAGAAAGATTTGTTGACACTTATAAGAGGAATTGGAAACAATCGCTGCACCTGGCAAACGTATTCTGGAAACGCTGGAAATCTGAGTACCTACCACTACTACAGACAAGACAGAAATGGATCAATCGCAAACGCAATTTTCGTGTTGGGGATGTGGTATTATTGAGCAGTGTTGAAACTTCGAAACGTGCTTGGCCACTTGGTATTGTTGTAGATGTTCATGTGAGCAAAGATGATCTGGTCAGGACTGTTGTTGTTCGCTTCAAAAAATGGTTTGGTAACACGTGATATACGGAAAATTTGTCTGCTGGAAGGAGCACAAGAAGAGGAATGCTCGGAGTCTGGCGTGGCGGCGCAGATAGGGCCAGCTCAAACTTCCTAAAGGGAGAACGGCAGAACCTGAGGACGTGGTGGGTCTCAGTCCGGCAAACTATTTCCCTATAAAAAGCCACATGTGTCCAATGATGGCGAAGCGACGTGGCGTGTGTGACTCGCCACTAAATAGAGTCATTGCCATTCTGCTTTATTCAGGGTCGGGTAGTTAGGAAGGTGGAACCAATCAGTTTGTTCATTCAGAAGTTAGCTCTAGAAGTAATTTGGCGAGCGGTGTAAATGACAAAAAATTGTGTAAAATTCCTTCTTATTTTTCTATTTAAACAAAATGATTTTTTTCTTAATTCTTCACGGTTTAACCTATTTGAGTATACATTTTTGATACTAATCGATCCACTTGTACACATTTTTTGTTTTGTTGAACTAATTGATTTTGCTTGGCTGCCATTAACTTCCACATATTCTTGCACGTGGTATTTGGGCTCATTTTATTGTTTCAATTCGGACACTAATTTGTGTCTCATTTGTTGTTTTATACGGAAATTCGGACGACAACATTGATAAATAAACTATTTCTTGTTTTTATGCGTCAGGTCGTCATTTTCATTGAATCTCTTATTGCTGGAGTTTTGACTTCATTGTACCGGTGCGTTCTAATATAATTGAGGTTTTTATACCATTATTATTGTAACTGTCATTAATTACAGTACCGTAGTAATCCCAAATCTTGGTTCTGAATTTGTCGAACTAGGGACGGGGGATCTACGCGTTAACTAACGACATTGGTCGTTACAACCTGTTTCATCACATGAGACCCCCCTCATGTAGACTGGGTTTAAAACTCATCACCAGAAATCTAAAACACACTTGCATGCATCTCCTTCACACACCAACAACATATTATTTACAGTTGTGAGATCCAATATAATTATTAGGTCTAAGGTAGACGGGTGGTCTTATCTCCTGATACAAGTGAATCTAAAAACGAAGTTATACAAAGGTGCGCGATCCGAAACGGCTCGAATTTTATTTTTAAGTGTGCAAACTTTGTCGGAAGGCGGTAAGCCGCAAAGACCGACAGGCTAATTGTTTTGTTTGTCTTGAGTAGGTTAATATGAAGTGAGATGCCATTTTGACCGTCGATGTGGTTATCAATGAAGTCATAATTCCAGGAGTTTGGTACATCTGTCAGATATGCAGATCTCAATCTAGAAATTGTACGAAGACATTTGTGAGCTCAGAGACCGATGCGGATACGAAAACGTTATGTTTAGAGAGTAGTGTACAGAAAATCGGAGGTCTGCTAAACGAGCTACTGATAGGTAAACTCGGATGTAGAGAAGACTGTGAACATCATGTCTCTTCCCGGTTATAGAATGGCAGCAATAGTTGATGATTCACCTGTACACGAGCGTTCACATAATTCGAATCACTTTTCTGACTCGAACACCTTGGGCACTAAAATGGTTACCAAAAATAGGATGCCTGTCCACTGGGAGGTTCCGCACAAACAATCGGTTGTCACTTCTAATGTTGTCGCCTTAAAGATCGCGAAAAATCTCTTTGTAATCTGTACCAACATACATGTGTGTAGCAAGAAACTTCCGGCGAAAGGACAACGATACGACATAGAACAATGGTCCCAACCTTTTACTTTGATGGGGTTGGGAACGATAAAACCTGCTGTTACCGGTTTCGTTTGACACCAAAGCTCCCAACACTTCGGCGAAGCGCGGCTACTGAAAGAAACACTGAGAAGGATATGGAGATTATTCTTTTGAATAATTACTTTTTACGTGACGGTCCCACGTGCAATACTGGAATGTATGCCAATATAACCTGGTGGAAAAGAACAGGAGGCGGAGACGTCCGTTAGAAAATCAATCAGCGCAGTCTGATCCTTCTGGGCTTTCCGGTGTCTACCAATACAACAAAGGCCAAGAAACAAAAACATCACGACTCTAAACAGTGGTTATAATTTGCAGAAGCGATTAGAGCGGGCAAAATTGTTGTCGCGAATATCTTCAACATACCGAGGTCATCAAACTACAAAGGCGATGAACCACCCCTTTTAAACCTCACTTTCTTAACTTCTGCAATGACAGCCTTTGTCAGACAAAATTGAAAAATTCACAGGAAGGATATCCCTCAGACTCAGCATACCGAAGGCTGCCTCCAAAACACGAGCTGCAGCAACGCCGTGCCAAGACAAGGCAGACTAAACTACGAAGTTGTTTCAAAAAGCTGCAATGGTAAGTCTCTTAGGGGGCCAGACATAAAAACATCATCGGCATAGGCTCGCTACACATGTTAATCACTGTTAAATGCCAATACACAAATGCACAGCGCTTGCGGAACAAAGTCGCCGAATTATCGTATTTTAACGCTCAGTTTTCTGTTTTCATCATTAGTATTACCGGAACATGATTTTACGATCAGGTTAACGATTGTGAGGTAGAAATTCCCAACATGATCCTACTCCGACTAGACCGTTCAATATCAAGTGCTTTGTATTATAACGAACGTTTTCAATGCACAGCTGTTCTGGACACAATGTTCGAGCTATAGGACTCCGTGTGGTGTAGACGTCACTTGAAAACTGGAGAGAACTATATTCCTGGTGTGATCTACCGCTCGCTCAGCCCACAATGATAGGTTGTTACAAATCATGCGTAACGCTGGAAACCTTATATTATGCCAAAATTTTCATTAATGGGGGATTTTGAGCTTTTAAATTTCCACACTAAAATTATGCATAATCAGCGATTCATCTCCTATACAACCATGTCCATTCATTTACTTGACGAAGGGGCCTCAATGATTCATCAATTTTAGATCTGCTTTTGAAATTTGATGACACCGAAGTAGAGTCAGTGAAGTATCATAGTCATTCTGGGCTAACTGACCATATCGGGTTGTCCTTCGAATTGGTGTGCAAAGGCGGAAAGGCGTCGGCGACGTAACGTTCCTCATAAGAGTCGATTACTCAGGCCTTCGCGATGCTTTTACGAATATGAATGAAAAAGATCTCAATCTTACAGATGCAGAAACCCGTTATTTTATTCTGTTAAGTTATATCGGTAAAAAAACTAGACGAAAATTCTACCTGTTCCGAAAATTAAATCAAGAACATTTTGCTTTGCTGCAGAATGTTGGCGACATCGGAAACTTACTAACATGGTTCACATGTTACCTGTCTGGAAGCGGAGTGGAAGCCAGAGTAGATCGTGAAACTTCTCGAAAATTGAAGGCATGAGCGGAGTCCCTCAGGTTTCGGTTCCCGGTCCTATACTTTCTCAAATTTATAAACGATCTACCGAACTTATTAGCATGAAAGCTTGTTTTATTTGCAGACGATATGAACATCTGGACGAAGGTCAACTCTATCGAGGACTCTCGAGTTGTGCAAGAAGATTTTGAATAAGCTGCACCAGTGGTCAATCTAAAACAAGCTGTCACTTAACTCCCGCAAGTGCAAACTGTTGCAAGTCGGAAAACCCTTCCCCTTACCTATAAACTTGGCAGCCACTCGTCGGAATGGAGTACATCAGAAAAACATATCGAAATCTGGGTGTTCAGCATTTTGAAGAACAGCCTACAGCTCAAAGTCGTCAACAAGCGTGCGTGCAGCTTGTTCGGTTTACTGAAACAATTATTCGCACGTTTTCCACTAAACTCACTCGCGAAGATACTAAACACTCACATACATTCAGTCGTTGACTACGCTGTACAAACTTGGACGCCATGGATGGAAAATAACATCTCGCTCCTCGAAAAAATTTATCACAAAGCAATTAAATGCCACCCGGATTAAATAATTTATACTTTGAGCAGCCACTGACCAGACTTAGACTGTGCACCCTCGAACGCAAACGCATTCGACACGACCTCACTCTAACATATCGAATCATCAACGCGAAATAATACCCTCTGAAACACCTATTCAATTCTGGTTCCGTTGTCCCTACACGCAGCCACCCTTTGACCGTTCAAATCACACACTCACGATTAAATTGTCGTCGTCACTTCTTCGCTGCTTGACTACATTAAATAAAGTGCTGCTTCTCCGCCATCGCCTAAACGGTCACGCCGGAATCGAAATATGTTCGGTAAATAGAGTTCGTTATCAGATAATCAGGCATGGAACAACGATTCTGTTACTGCAACTCTATTTGGCGCCGTTTCATTCCAATCTCGAACAGTTCGATTAATTTGTTGAAAATGCTGTTCGCGTTTGAATAGATGCACTTAATCGTATTTTTCGTTAGTTAGGACGAAGTGTTAAGTGAATTTATTCAAACGGCTTGTTTGGATGGTAAAACGTGTTTGCTTCTTATCGTTGCCGAAGGATTAAATCGAAAATTAGTTTTTGATGTGAATTGCTCAGTCCGACACGATTTGGGCCGGACCAACGACGTTTTCTGATGTACTGATTTCTTCCATTTGGATGAAAACGCTTCTATCCGCTGTCATCTGACAGGAGAGTGTTTGTCTTGGTTTGGGTGGGCTAAGTGCAACATCCTTGGGTAGTGTTTGTTTACCTTTTTTCCATTCCGATCTTACGAGTTAAGCTACAGTGCTGACCATAACATAATCTTTGGAGGTTTACGTATATTTCCCTCATATTTTTGCGAAAAAGGAATTTGGAAAGTGTCCATATCGACGGCATTAGAAATGTTGTCAGAATACGCAATGTAGCGCATGGCTTGACGTCTTTTCCGACGGTTTCATGATTTGATGCTCTAGAAGTATTATCTCGTACACCAAGTAGAACTATACTTCGCAATTATTTTTGTTCCCTGGCGTTCAGGCTACCCTTCCTTTCCCACGATCGTATATCTTAAATACGTACGACTTCAGCTATACGTTCTTGATATCACCTTCGCATTTTAGTGTTACCTTCAGCAGGCGAGGTTGACTAATATGAGCTGAAGTTGAATGGCGAGTTAGACGAGTCACTTTTTCTGCGAATACATATTCAATTAACATCAGGTGGCAAAGTTCAGACCATTACTGGGAATCTTATTTCTCTTGGCTATCAAACAGGCTTTCTCAGGACTCGCAAACGTCCGTACATATCACGCTCAGCGCGTATTGAGATTTCTTTATGCGTAACGAAAAGTTAGATTTTTTGAATTTGAAGCATTTGGTGCTTCATTTCGTGCGTAGATTACATCTGTTTCCGAGTGCGCAGCTGAGGTCGACCGTAATAGCATATCTCAGTAACAATTACCTACTTCTGTGATTGCAAAACAGGAGTAACACAGCTTCTTTTCTTTATTTGCATAGCCTTATTCTTAGATTACTCCAATGGTGGTTCTTAAATCGTTGAATTGATATGATGTTTTACATATGTGATCACTTGCGCACTAACATGATTCACCAATATTTATTCCACACGTCGAACGCCCAACTCCAACCCGGCCATTTACTTTTCTAATTTTGTTTTTGAAGTATAGGCAAAGTGCAAAGGTGTAGCTTCGCAACGATCACATAAATAGCATGCAATTGGACCCTTTCCATTAATTAATAATGCTATCGGATCACGGGGTAAAATACGATCGCATTTAACATGGATTTTACAAGGACTAATCTGTGTGCTCATATCTCAATAGCGTTGCCCATTTCCATTGGTTATGTCTACACAGAACCTTCCGCTACGGTTTTGTCATGTCTCGTAACCTGCATGATCTTCAGCATTTAAATGACCCAAAACAACTAAACAATTTTCTTTCTAGCACGTTTATGAGCACTGTTTTGAGACTATCATTAAAAGCGTCATTTCTAGAAGGCGTTGCTGACAACGTCGGTCCAAATCGCTTTGCTCCAAATGTGTCTTGGCTATGGTTCTTTAAGTCAATCTTTTCGCACGGCAAAACCCACTCAATGCAGTCGAGGCTCATCAAAAACACTTCGTATCTACAAAAATGTGTATTCTCTTTCTGTTATTATACCAGTGCCTGGTAATTCTTTCTTTTGCAGGGCAGTAGCGTTGACATTCAGTCTTTTTATCTCAATGCTAATCACAGATCTAATTTTAAATACGAATTCATGGAATCCTGGAATCACGGATCTTACATTTTAGGTTTCCTTTTAAAAAACTAACATTTCTTGTTTATTAATTCATTTGATATATGGAATAAATTTCGTTTATTTGAATCCTGGCGGTAAGCTGTCGCCTCTTATTAAAGCAAGATTGAAATCAGCTAATCTCATCATGGCTATTCGCTCTTGATATGATACGTGCTGCATCCCATCAACTAGCTTTCTCGCCCATTGGTTAATTCTATCTAGCATTCCAAAGTCTTTTTGCAACCACGATGGGGTCGTGTACTCTATCGTCAGATGAATATAATTGATTCATTCTGTAATTTATCCAGCAATGAGTGAAAGCATTTTAGGGAGGTCCACCCGAATATTCTACTCAGCATTCTCAATATACCACATACTCTGTTGAATACATTTTGGTAAGATTATTTTCAGTTGTGTTCCAACTGGTTTTTTTATGATTAGGATGGTAAGTATGCACGTATTGCCGGCTACGCAGCAACATTATACATTTATGTTTTTGGAAAGGCATATGATCTTGTTGAGACCAGTGGAGCGGATTTACTTCCATATTTTTGGTCATTATCGTAAAGTATCATCTGACATCGTCGTACTTGGGTAATATCAATTAAGTATAAGAAGAGAAGAATAGACCAGCGCAAAGATAAATTGATGGACACCGGTAGTGACATTGATGAATTTTGACTTATAGCAGTAAAAGCGACGTTGCGCATGCCGTTCTGTTAGATAATCTCACAACAATTCCCAAAAGATTGCCAATCGAAAACTATGTAGTGTAATTGAGTGCTTTTATTGAGCGTGCAGATTACGAGTCTCGGACCACTAGGTTGAATAAAGGAAATTAGAAAACGTATTTGAAACTGTTCACACAGTTTAAAATTCTCGTCTCTTACAATAATTTCAAGCAAAGCCATAGCATAAATTCTCTAAAACATCCTCGTTTTATCACTTTGATCGTTGTATTGTGTACTCACGGTAAGCGTATGTTTGTAATATTAAAGTTAAAAATTCCGGAAATTAAATAACACATTCTATAGTGCAAATTTCTGAGCTTGACGATTGTGGTAAAATTATCATGTCATTAAAAAGGGTCCCGGAAAAACGTCGGCGATCGAACTTTCTATGTAGTTATCGAGATGATCGATGCGTGAAGCCTATAAAGTGCAGGACGTTTTCATTGTATTCGGTGGCAATCAGAGAGAGATTGTGAGAGAACCCTTGTGATGACGAAGGACTTGGTACTGATTAGTAGTCAACAAACATGAGAACGAATTGACCAAACACTCTGCAGCGTATGAATTATCCGAAACAGTTTATCGCTAAATTTGTATCACCTAATGAAGTGATATTCCATGAACGTTACTATCTTTTACGATGAATAATACTGTAGTACTGTACAACCAATGTTCTCATTTACAACATTTGGAAATACTGTTAACAAACATGCATTCCAGCGGTAGTTTGGTAACCACAATGTTGTAAATAGGTGAATCATGGTAAACTCCTCAAAATAGTAATCTGTACAGTTGATGTAATCAATTTCGGATGTTAATTGGTTTCTGCAAGCTAATTGAATATATTTGGGACCTATCGGAAATCAATATTTATGTAATATATGAGAGCACATTTATTTTGACGTTTCAATTTTGGCACATGAGCTTCGTCAATCTAAGGGTGTCCGTACGAACAGAGAACAGATTCAAATTACATTCACCTGACTAATTCCAAGTAACATAAGTTTGACAGGCCAGAATAAGGCAAATTGAGGACATTTGACACATTGCTTCCAAAGTGAGCGGTCAAGAGCAAATACTAGCAAAGCGAAGGCCTTTCATATCTCTCTAACGTAAGCAAGTCATCATAGACTCTAAATCTGGCGAGCTGCGTGCAGCATTTCTGAAATGTTTATCGCTGTAATGGAAACGTGGCTACAGAATGTCCAAACAAATAGTGAACTTGATTTACTACGAATTCCACTTATTCGCCGTGGCCGTGAAGCGAGAGGAGAAGGTGTAACTTTGTATTTTTAATAGCTCAAACATTTTATGGAATAAAGAGTGACTAATATTTTACTGCTTTTATAAGCTATATGGCACAGCTTAGTAAGGCTCAGTCAAGTCTAGAAAATGAAATATGATCGTATCCAAAACAATGTTCTTCATTGTGATTTCGAATCAACAAGTAGAACATATAGCAGACAGCACTTGGGTTTCAATGACGTTTGAAAAAAGGAAAAAAGACCGTGTCATCCACTAGTTGTGATGAAATTGCTCTTGACCGCTTACTTTTTTCGCGTCGTTTGAAGCGTCGTTTCTAAACTGTGGAGATGCAGCTGTCATCTGCTGAATAGTAATCACTGCTGGCGGGTAACTGACGCTGATCCGCCAAGTACACTCCCTTGATGCGAGCGCTGGGTAGTAGATTGTTCCACCCAATCAGAGTGTTTAGTCATTCAAGAAGCTGTAGAGCAAGAAATGTAATGTAATGTTGATGGTCATCTATGAAGGATAACAAACAAACGAGGCAAAACAATAGTTGGAGCATTCAGCGTAAGCGGCTCAAAGTAGTTAATGTAAGATTGTAGTATGGAACAGCTTCTGAAAACACTTAGGCATTCGCTTATTTCCCTATTTACAATATTTTCAAGATAAGGTGGAGGTTACCTAAATAAAAATCATTCCGCTTCCGTGGAGCTTGCACTAAACATCACATATGATACAATCAATGCTTTTGTTATTATCGGATATTAAAATGTGCTCCAGACAAAGTCCACTACTCTCTGGGTATGATGTAATACATTTTGCACTATAACTAAATAAACATAACTAGGCTTTACTCAAAACTCATGAGATTTCCGGGTGAACTTCAGGAAAGGAAACCTTTAGTTATATGAACCTAAAAAGATTGACAATAAATGTAAACATAGGGCATCACAGCGCAACGAGGAAAACCTAAGATTTCTGAAGGTTGCTAAATAGCATAATGAACTGTAAATAGTGTCGGTATCCCAAGCACTACGTTGTATTATATTTTACATTGTATGTATGATGAGATCACGCGGGGTATTGGACAGAAGACTAAAATGGCCACTCAATTCTACGTAGAAAATCGAAAAATGTTGAGCGTTTATCAATCATTCAATGTCCTCACTTTTGATGAGCGTAATGATACGATTGACTTGATAGCGAGAACATAGACACACGAGGATGACAAGATCCAACTTGAGCTCTTCAAATATTGTTCATTTAGCATTAAAATTGCTCTTCAACTTTTACTACTTTGTTGATCGAAGTGGAGCGTGTCTCACGACAGATGTGTTTGTATAGTGTCCGAATATATTCATTGAGATGCAATTTGTCAAATTGAGTCAAATAATATCAATGTTTAAGGGATCGATTTAACGTAAATAGTAAAATGGAGGCGAATAGAACGGTTCGATTTTTTTGTTGTGACATTTAAATCCCCTTCAGAAGGATAAAATTGTGGATGTCAAAGAAGGCAACAGTCGGTATTCTGTCTAATTGCAGCAATGGAAACGTCTGAAATATTGTTTCAAATTATAATGCAACTGATGGCACCGTAGCATACACGGATATATGATAACTGTTAGGTCGGGTTACTCACAGTGAGTGATGATAGAATGAATAGGATTTTGAGACCGAACACGATTTTTGAGCTTGTTCGCTAGAAAAAAATTATCGTCTGCCATCTTTGAATCGTTTTTTGGGAAGTAACTTCATTTAGTTCACCAAACTTGGGCGACAAATACATTCAAAAGTATCGCTTTTGTTTACAATGACACTATGGTATTAAATCTTACCAAAAACCAATTTTCCACTGTTCCGAGCGCCTGAGTATTTTGTTAATTCTTTTATTATATGATAAGTGCAAAATGCACGAAACCATTCGTGGTGTGTGATCATGCGATAGAGGTGCATGCAAATGAGCTTTTTTTATTAATGGTCATGGGTTTTAAATTCAGTCTACATATTTGGTGGCTTGAGTGATTAAACCATGGTGGTCGTAACAACCTGGCACTACGAAAGTGGCACTACAAGACAATTTGTTACCTTTCTCTCAACTTGTTTCGAGAGCATGCAGATTTAGATCCTACTGACCCCACATTCTGATTGCGATCAGCACAGAACCGGTCGTGGGGTGTGCGTCTGATGGAAAAGCATACGACTGAGATTTTCAATCATGGTCAAAAGTTTTAATCTCAGTCTAAATGAGTGTTGGCTCATGAGAATAAACAGGTTGATCATACCAATCTTAGTTAACAGTGACATACAATAGCAACATGTTCCACAGTAACAAGCCCAAGTGGATCCCGGTACAACTGTCACTGCCAGATGAGTCCAACGGCACGAACACGATGGTGGTACGCGTGTGCGACGGAGATGTAGTTGAATAAGCTGTTTCATTCATGGTCATGGGCTTTAACCTAGTCTACATAAGAGGAGGATTATGCGATTGAACAAGTGAGTTGTATCAACCATGCCCAACAGTGGCATACAAGGACAATTTGCTAACCCTTCTTCAACGGTTTTAAGCGCATACAATTCCTGATCCTAATGTTCCTAACTGAAAATTGCAAACAACAAGAAATTTGTGGTGGGGTGTGTGAGATGGAGATGCATGGAAATGATCTTTTTTATTCATGGTCAAGGGTTTGAAACACATAATAAGGGCTCATGTGATTAAACAGGTTGCTCGTACCAACCATAAATAGCAGTGGTATACAAGCGCAACATGTTAGCCTTACTCCCACTGATTCAAGCGCATGCGGATCCTGATTTCACTGTCCCAACCAGATGAGTACAAACAGAACGAACTCGATCCTTGTGTGTGTGATAGAGATATATAGAAATTAGCTTTTTATATTCATGGTCATGGGTTTGAAACATAGACTACATGATTGAACAGGTTGGTTCTACCAAATGTATGCAACAGAGGCATACTAGCGCAACCTGTTTACCATTCTTTCACTGTTTCGAGCGCACGCGGATCCCGATCTCATTGTCTCTTTCTGTTGAGTGCAAACAGTACGAAACCAAGCTTGGGGTGTGATTGGGAAGTAGATGCAAGCAAATGAGCTTTTTATCCATGATTATTGGCTTTAAACCCAGAATAAATGAGTAGGGCCTCATGTGATCGTACCAACCTCACCCAACAGTGGCAAACAAGCGCAACATGTTAGCCTTTCTCCCACTGTTTTAAGCGCATGTGCATCCTGATCAAACTTCCCCTGAAAGATGAGTATAAATAGCACAAAACCTGAAGTGAAGTGTGTCGATGATGGAGATGCATGCTGATAAGCTTTGTCATTCATGGTGGTGGGTTTGAACTCGGTCTACATGAGTAGAGGCTCATGTGATTATTCAGGTTGGTCCTAATAAATCTACCCAACAGTGGCATATAAGCGCATTTTGTTTTAATTTCTTTCACTGTTCAAAGCTTTGTTATTCATGGCCATGTTCTTCAAACACAGTCATTTGGATGGGGGCTCATGTGATCAAAAATGTTAGTAGTACCAACCTTACCCAACAGTGAAATACACGCGCAAATTGTTTACCAATCTTCCACTAATTCGAGAGCATGCGGAACCTGATACTACTATCTCATTCTGATGAGTACAAACAGCACGAACCCTGCCATGGATAAGTGGGTGATGGAGATGCATGGTGATGAGCTTTGTCATTCATGATCGTGGGTTTTAACTCAGTCTACATGAGTGGAGGCTCATTTGATTGAACATGTTCATCTTAGCAACCTTACACAACAGTGTCATACAAACGCAACTTGTTTACCTTTCATCAAATGTGTCAAGTGCATTCAGATCTGAATCCTATTGTTACCGACCTGTTGAATGCGACACATCACGAACCGGTTCATGTAGATAGTTTGAGATAAGATAAATAGGAGAAATAGATAGAAGATAGAATATTGGAAGGTAGATTACATAGGTAAATATATAGATAGATAGATGAACGGTTAAAATAGTAGGAAGATATAGAGATAGATATATGAAGATACACCGATAGATAGATAGATAGTTCGATAGATAGAAGATAGAATAGATAGTAGATGATAGATAGGATAGATAGATGATGGAAATATAGATTGATAGGTAGATGGTAGATAGGCGAAGAAAGATAGATAGATAGATAGCCAGATAGATAGACAGATAGATAGATAGATAGATGGATAGATAAATAGATGGATAGATATATAGATAGATAGATAGATAGATAGATAGATAGATAGATAGATAGATAACTAGATAGATAGATGTATAGATAGATAGATAGATAGATAGATAGATAGATAGATAGATAGATAGATAGATAGATAGATAGATAGATAGATAGATAGATAGATAGATAGATAGATGAAAATATAGAGTGTCAGATAGATAGATAGATAGATAGATCAATAGATAGACAGATAGATAGATAGAGAGATAGACAGATAGATAGATAGGTAGATAGATGGATAGATAAATAAAAAGATAGATAGATAGATAGATAGA